>JAFIRS010000173.1:500000-792500 GCA_018342105.1 Gonioctena quinquepunctata
TTGAGACAGATTATCGCTTTTTATTACTGCTGATATTTCTCAATTAATTCATAATGTTTGTTCGCCCAATGTGACGCTTTTTATTAGCTTCCCTTTTAACTAACAAACAATGTAATCAAATTTTGGAGGACAATTTTAACCTACTTCTAATTATCGTATCGAAATGAAATTTGGTATGTATATATAGTTTAGATGACAATACTGAAATTTGGTATCTTGGAACTGATCTGATGATGGAGCCAGGAGGTGAATAGTGGAACTCTTCAGTGGCTAGCAGTAAAATATAGTGAATGCACTGAGGCCGTTCTCAGCATAATTTACAATTAAAAAATATGGTGAATGCACTGGTTCTCAGCATATTCGCCAGAATTTAATTATCAATAACTTCCATCTCATGTGGATGAATCAATCGAAGAGTTTTTCTCCCTTAGTCTTTTTTATCTTCTGTAGCAATATAGACTAAAAAAATTAAAACTCAAATTATAGTTTGAAAAAACTAAAAAACACGCATATATAGCATTAAGGAGTAAAAAGTTGAAATTGATAGAAAAAAAGTCAATGAGCAAAGAATTTTCTCTTAAGTAAAAGAAGCGTGGAGTGCTCTTCACTCACTTTTCATAACGATATTAAAATAACTAATATCAAGCACCTCACGTTTTTTTACATAAAAGAAAATGTTTTGGTCAATGACTTAATTCTTATTATTTTCAACTTTTTAGTCCTTATTGCCATATATGCGTGTTTTTTTAGTTTTTTTCAAATATAATTTTACAATTTTGATAAATATGACGTCACGCTAACATTTCTCTTTCTTCAACGTAAGTTAATTGAAATTAACCCATATTATTGCAGATGAAATCTCAAGAATATTTCTTCTCCCATTATTGTTATTCCTTCGACCTCATTTTGAATGATGGATCGGTCGGAAGGGCCATTACTATGGCTTTTTCATTCATTAATGTCTTCATAAAATGTGTTGATTTTCAGAATGTCAACTTCCAATTCACCTTAGTTCTTTCCAATACTGGTGAATCGAAAATATGATATACAACTCACCTCCGCTGAATTCTGCGCCGACCTGTTCCTGAATATAGTCACGTTTCAGAAATAAAAGCAAGTGTGTATAAAAATCGGATTATTTTGCCATTATTCGTATTAGGTTGCTATGAAATGTAATAGAACATGTCATTATGAAAATTCGACATTCAGTGTATCGATAATAAAACGTTTGCGTATGTATCAACAAATTTTTTATCTAAAATTGCTCCAAATGGAAGGCAATAATTATTCAAATTAAATTTTGATGGAATTGTTCATAGTACATGGCCAATGTTATCAAATTATAGCAAAAACATGCAGAAGGTTTAATGGAATGTATCCCGATTCACAACCAATGGACGAGAGAAAATTTGTTCGATTAAAAAAATATTTCATCAGTTATGGGTCAAATCTGAAACGAAAGTTGCTTAAGCCTGTAACTTCAAAAAAAGGTAACATCATAAATGTGTACAAGTTTACAAGTTTACGAAAGTTCAAGCCCAGAAACCAGAAGATCATAAAAAAAGGATACACTTCTATGAAACCATTCGCATCCAAGAAGATACTTAGTTTTTGGAGAAAATAATTTGGACAGACTAAGCTAAATTTTCCAGGGAAGGCATTTCCAATAAAAGAAACATTTCTGGGCAGACATTAATTCACATATTGTCAAGGAAATGGGATTTCAGGAAAAGTTTAGTTTTAACGTAATTTGCCTTCCGAAAGATAACCAAATGAGATTTCTCATTTACGATGAACCATTAAATTCTAAGAAATATTTCGAAATTCTAAGGTCAGTGGTGAACGATTTCTTGGATAATCTGTCAATAGATGAGTATCGTACCTGCTGGTTTCAACTGGACGGGGCATCGATTCATTGCAATGGGGAAGTTACAACGGAGTTGTTCCAAATGTTGTAAGATCGCTGGTTTAGTCGTTTAGGACCGTGGAATTGGCCTGCGAGATCACCCGACCTAACGCCACTTGATTTTTACTTATGAGGGATTTGAACAGGGAAAGTTCACACGCTATCGCTACCCCATGAACAAGACCTGCGCCAACGAGTGATCAATTGCATCGAGTAGCTAGATGCCAATGAGATAAGGAGGGACACAAATCTTTCTACAAGTATCCGGATTTTGAAATATTTGGAAACCAATGGTGGTAATTTTGAACAATTATTGTGGACGTTTTCTTAATGTTTATACATATTATGTAGCTCTGTGCCATTGACAAGTCTAACTTTATAATTGTGACGCTGTATCGGTCTTGTCTGAGTGATTTCAAAAATTTCATGAAAATACCTGTCCTTGCCACAGTTCTCGAGATTATGATTGAAAGCAGACTAACATACTACTTTGATGGAGACGCTCTATGGAGTGCCGTCCAATTTGGCTTCAGAAAGAACAGCTCAACAACCAAATCCATTCTGCGTATCTTGTCAGACATGTCGAAAGCCTTGAGGGTGGACAGCACTCCCTCATTACCTAGGTCTCTCATAACATCCTTCTTGAAAAACTAAGGTATTAAGGAATACGAGGCTTGCCCCTCAAATTCTTTGAAACATATCTACATGGTAGATCACAGTACGTGATGACAAATGGTAAAATATCAACCCTGGGAAAGTTTCACACGGTGTTCCCCAATACTCAGTTTTTGGCCCTGTTTCGTTCCTAATTTACATCAATGGCGTCACTATATGCTTCTTACATAAAGTGTGCTCTTTGCTGATGATACCATCCTGATCAATTCTAACGAGGACATAAAAACTCTACTAAAACTAGTAGTAAGTAACGCTGAAAAAAGAAAATGACTGGTTTACTACAACTGAACTCAGACTCAATATTAATGAAAACCAAAAACTCTCGATATCCTCAAACCCAAACGTCTGCACACGAAAAAGTGTGACGTTACTTGGTACTGTTATATATGATAGACTGAACTGGTTACATCATGTCGACCAGCTAGGGCGTAAACTCTCCAATTTTATATTCTTAATACGTGACACAATTCATTTTCCGTTCATTGGTTGTAAATCGAAATACATTTCATTGATCCTTCTGCATGTTCTTGGTATAATTTGATCACAACCATGGAGAATGAATGAACCATTTCATCAAATCTTCATTTGAATAGTTTCCATTTTGATTCTTTTCCGATCAAATTTCCGTAAATGAACGAGCAAAGTTTTGTTATTGATGCCCTGATTGTCGAATTTTCATAATGACATGTACCATGACTTCTCATTGCTAACCTAATACAAAATATGGCGAAATAATGTGATTAAATACTGAGAAGGGACTCCCACACTACCGAAAGGTTTCCATGAATGATTTTCTCCAGGACTCCTTGAATGAATCTTCACAGGACTAAGTGTCCATTAGGAATTCAAAATAACGGTCACTCCCTCTGATGTCTATTTTCGAAACTATATATAAGTGCATTCTTTACTTTTCGAAACATCAATGTTTATATTCCATTTTCGAAATCTGCTCATAATTCTCAACAGTTTTCTCCCATACACTTTACTCCAAAATTCAATTGTTTTTGAAATATTAACCTTTGAAAAGTGACATTCCGGTTCAAAATGAAGTATGGATTTTGGTCACTTCCGGTAAAACATTTCGCTAACTGAACGTTGTTATAAATTTGTAGTTAAATCTCTCAATGAATTCGACTAATAATAGGCGTAAAGAGAGTTTGTCAAGGATGAACAGTACCGCTTACCGGAAAATCTCGAAGCCTACGAATGTGTTCTGTAAATTCACAATCAAAACAAATTAGTTAGCTAATAAATTATGAATAATTTTTTAATGACACTTTTATTTAACCCCAACAATTATTCCATCAAGTGTTCAATATGGCCCTCTCCTAAATCTTGACAATGAATCGCCTTATTATAAATAGCTCCTCTCACGTTGATGAAAGTCTGTTCATCTATTTCTTCACATGTATCTATTATTCTGCGTTCCAATTCTTCTATTATTTGGCATTTGGTGGCGTAGATTTTTGACTTCAGATACCCCCAAAGAAAATAATCTAGAGGTGTAAGATCCGGAGATCTTGGTGGCCATTCTGTACTTCCCCTGCGACCTATCCATCGCTCGGGAAAGTTTGTATCGAGGAACTCTCTAGCCATGCGATCGAAATGGGGAGGTGCCCCATCCTGCTGAAATATTATTTCACGATTTTCAAACTCTTCCTGCAACTGCAGACGTCGACTAAGTCGGATTGATTACCATTTCAGCAACAATTTCTACCTTTTTTTTCTTCTGAATTAGGCGGTCTTCCTGATCTTGGAGCATCTTTCAGCATAGTTACCAGTTGCTTGGAGCTTATTCAAAAGTTTGTGCAAATACGACCTCGAAATAGGATTCTCGGGAAATCTATCATCAAACATACGGACTGCAAGATGATGATTTCTTCCAGCTTCTCCAAACTGCTTCAAATTTATAGTCTAATACTTCGAGCCATGATCACACTTTTCATAAAAGGACTTAGGCACTCAACGGACTATTTGACAGTTAGCAGTTCAGTTTGACAGTAAACAAGATGTTACCGCGACAACGATTTTTTCCAATGCAAACTCAATTGAAAGCAGCATCAGTGTTTTTGGTTGGGTTTGAAATGACCAAAATGTCACTTTTCAAACGTTAATATTTCGAAAACAATTGAATTTAGGAGTAAAGTGTGACCGAGAAAACTGTTGAGAATTATGAGCAAATTTCGAAAATGGAATAATATACGGGGTGTTTCATTTAAAAAAATTATCTAAGATGGCGCTCAGCCGCCATTTTAAAACTTGTAGTTGTGATTTTTTCATGAAGAAGTAGGTTTTTGTCTCCTATTTGAGTCCTTCAAATTTCGTTGCGAGATACCAGGTGGTTCAAAAATTAGTAGGGGGGGGAACGGACTTTAGACGAGCACTATATGTATATCTAGTTGATAAGTACACATTTTCACACCATCTTGTTTGTTTTAGATGAAATAAAAAAACTGGTTTTTGTCAGTTCAATTTTCGGTTTGAACATTCACAAATCGTGTGTAACATTTTTTCAAAATAATTCATAGTTATAATTTCAGATGACTGCACACTGAGCTGTCCAGAAACTTGGATAAAATTGTTTTGCAAGCAAATTAGAACATACTTCTTTCTCCTTCAAAGTGAGTTTTTGCAAATGATATTGTCTTAAGATTCAAAAACAGCACATCACTAGAGTCTTAAAATGAATAAAACTACCCAAAAAACTGGAAAGGAATCCAAAATGTAAATATTTCAATCACAAGTGTACAATAACCTCAGAAAACAGACAAACAATGTACATATGCCTGGTTTGAATTAAATCCACTCTGGCGCTGGCATCTAATTTTGAATTTCCAATAAGTTGAACTATAGAAAGTATTGAGATATCAATTTTGACAGCTCCCAATAGGCGCATTTGTACAGCTCTTCTCAGGGGAAGTCATTTTGTTTGATACTTTGATAATATTGTAACCTGATATTTATTATAGTCTGCATTTTCAATTTATATTAGCACTTATTCTTATCAGTATTTCTCTTGTTTCCTGTGCTTAGGTAATGCGAGTTGGTTGGATAGATAGAACAAACAGAAGATTTTGCGTTATACGAATTCCAGATAAAAAAACAAATTTGGTGGCGCCGGTGTCGTTCAAATCAACTTAAAATCGATTATGGGATTATTCAGCGTCGCGTAAAGAACTGGATACTATCATAAATTGATAGTTGTCATTGATATGACCTGGGATTGTTGTAGAATTGAAAATCCCACAACTGACTAGCCATTATCATGAACCGGCCCTTCATACTTTATTTTAGTTGAGATAGTATTACCAAGTTTGATACTAAACACAGAAATGAGGCTTACCCTGTTTCCACAGACTCTGGATTTCACACACAATATTTCGATCAAACGATTTCTAAATTCTGATTATTTATTTGGTAGTTCTATCTGCGTACTGACTTGATGAAGTGAATTGATTGAATGAGTCGACTGTGAATGAGAGCTGTGAATGAGGTTGAATAGAGAATTTTCTCGCTTTTTATATGCTTCTAGTGGATGACGTAAACGCATTTGTAATTATTATTCTCCCACGTAGCGGGTAATGATGATAGGTTTTGAGTCGTTGATTTATAATGTTGGATTTTCGGGATGAGTAAAAAACGTAATTTATTACCTCGATCATATTTTTATCAGCTGTTCAGATAGGAGTAACACACATGGTTAGAATTATTCTTGGTGGGATATTTCGTTTTAGGGTCATCTTTATCGCGCGGTGAGTATTTATGGGTTTTATACGTTAAAATGTGCCTTTCTAATTCTTAGCGGGAGACTTCAACATGTTTGGTTATTCACTGATCATTTTCCATCCCACATAAATCGGTATTGCATGTGTGGAAGTTAAGTTCATAAAGATCATTTTTTATTAGGTCTTAGGCTTTCTTAAGTTATCTGTTGACAAATTTATTACTTGATGGATTTTTTTTATCATCATCTGGTAGCTATTTCCGTCGGCCCTTCGACTTCTTAGAATTATTCGTAAAAATAATTTTTCATATTTGAGGTGGCCCAGTCTTCATATATAAATTCGTTATAACTATGTATGTATATTCTCGGGTCATAACAACACACGTTTCAAATAAGCGTCACTTGTGAGTTTATATATATATATATATATATATATATATATATATATATATATATATAGATATATGGGAGTAATTATTATAATAACTGTTATTGCTATTTATTTATTTTGATCATTTAATAACTAGTCATCATAGTAAAATATTTGTTGTGATAAGTTTGTTTAATTGATTTCTTTTTTATTTGATAAATTTGAAAAGTAAATACCTATCATAACAGTAATGAATATCCGGCTATGTTGTTCTCACCCTTCTTCAACACTCTTTTACCTGAACTCTTTCACCTTATCCCAGCTCAGTCGGTATGCCAAGGGAGTATGATGTATCTCCGTTCTCAAGATAGGATTCAGTAGTGCCAACTTGTTGCTCTGCTTGTAGTCAAAAGTACTGTTTTGTGGGAAGGTTTGTAGTAAGGTGATCAATAGATAAACAATGAATTCAGAAAATCGTCAAATAGTTATTCTTTTATTGAGATAAGTTTTTAAAACGACCTTACCTGCGATATTCAACTTATTTTAATCAAAACAATTAAATAAAGTAGTGGAAAACTTGCTTAAGCGTGATAAAATAATCTGTTGATATATGTTTTAAGGTTATGCTCAGTCTATGAGCATGAAAACAAAATATTTGAATGAATGGACACAAGTGATCCAAATAACCAAAAGGAGTGTCTCGCACTAATATGTTCACTTATATATAGTTCTGGTCTGAAAATACCTGTCATTCTTCCTCATGAATGTTTTCCTGACTCTTGGAAGTGTTCTCCATATATGAGAAAGTGCAGCTCCACTGTAGAATGCCCCTTTTGTTGTATTTATCAGGTGAATGGTTTTTCCTTGATGGTTTATATTCCCATTCCTCTCTGGATTCGTTTTATAACGTTTAATGATAGATTTGCCTGTTTTTTCCTTGTGTTTTATGATTAATTGTTCTTCAAAATCCGTACGTGACTTCGTTTTTTACATACTTTTTCATTTCCAAGCTTGTTATACTTTCTCTTGGCAACCCTAATTTTTTTTATTTCCACGAATTTAAAGCTTCTCCCCACTTTCTGTATCACTTTTTCTCATTTTGAACTATTCTAAGGATTTTATTTACAATTTATAGATTTATATCTTATATTATATGTACAAAGTTTGTTAGAATTCATATTTGACACTTTTCTGTTTTCAAAATTATATATTTTACTGTTTCCATCGAATTGTTTTTGACATCTCATTGTTGTGTTTCCTTCTGATATGATTTACCATACAGGATGTTCCAACTTGAATACCACTTTGTCTACTTGAGATCCAAAGTTTCCTTATGATTTTTTATTTCTATATTATTTTCATTGGTTGTGCAAAATGAATGTATTGTTGGCAACATACTTATGATAATATAGTGCTGACTTTTTTAGACATATGCGTTGACTAGAACATGGTACAAGATTCCAGAACAGTGAAAAGTATAGAAAAATTATAAAACAAACATAGCATAAAACCACGATAACATAAATACCTAATAATAATAATAAACCATCAGTTTCATTATCTGATAAACATTTCCTATCATAACTATATATATATATATATATATATACATTTAAGAAATGGAATTGACATTTACGTGTGATGAGAACTCAAAAATAAAGAAATGAAAAATTTGTCTTAATAACTGAGCTCCTAAACTAATGTTAGTATCTAATTTTGAGTCAAACAAACAATCAAATCAATTACGCAAAGCATGGAATCATCGCAGCGTCGTTTTGATTATTTCTTCAAAGTAATTCAATGATCTTCGTTGATTGGTTGTTTGGCGCCGACTCAAAATTAGTTACTTAGTGTAGGAGCTTAGCTATTAACACTAAAACAAATATTTTATTTTTCGTCGGTTTGATTTTTTGTTGAAAAGTTTAGATTTTTCTAGTTTTCGTAGCTGAAATCTACTGATTACTACCTACTTAATTAGCTCCAGGTCTTTATTATGTTGCAGTGTCATCAGAACATATGTGTGCCAAGTTTCACTATTTTTCACTATTTTTCTATCTTTAGAGGTGGACGGGACTTAATTTGAATATACTCTTTTCAGTGAAAGAAGAATCATCCAAATCGGATAACCCACTACAAAGTTATGCATGGTATGATCGATTGACATGTTATCTGAATTCAGTGGGTGAACAATCAATCCCCTATTTTCCCCACCCTAAGGAGTGGAATTTTTTTCCACATGTCATTCCTTCATTCCGTATTCCCATTTCTCCTTCAATCCGTTATCCCGTTATTGTGTTATCCAGTTGTCCCATTATGCCGTTATCCCATTACCCTGTTGAATACTTCAAATATCTGTGTATACTAATCTCAAATGGGACCAACTTCGAGGTAAACCCTATTCAAAAAAAAAAAGAATCATCAAAATCGAACTACTCTGTGAAAAGTTATGCGTAGTCATCGGTTAAAAATGGCGGAAAAATTGTGTCGTTTTTGTCCCGGAGATCCCTCAAAATCGAGTACTATGAATTTTGGAATAAAATTACAAGATTCCTAATTATTCATAAAAGCAACGATATTTGGACGTTTTTGTAGTTTCGTAAGAGGAAGTTATATATTTGTCATGGGAACACACTCGATTCAACACGATTGATTTCATGAACAATAAAACCATCTATATACTAAAAGAACCAATAAGTCTGCTGAATCATTTGAGAAGCATGACTTATGTATAGGTAAGGCCTAATGGATGACACATCATTCTAGGCGACCAACAAATCTATTCGATGTCAAACTATAATTTTTTTTACAAAACATCGAAATATAAATTATCTTTAAAAATATTTGTCGTCGTAATTTTATGTAGAAAACAATGTATATTATTGAAGAGGAAAATAAAAACTTCTCAACAAAAAATGAAACTGGCGAAAAAGAAATTGAAAAGCAAAAACTAATTCTTCTTAGTCCTAATAACTAAGCTCATAAACTAATTTTGAGTCGGCTTCAAACAAACAAGCAATAGACTGGTTCACAAGTTCCATTTTGTTCCAAACCTTGAGGTCACTACCGAAAATTATAATTTAGGGCGCATTCGATTCGAAATGGCATCTAAAAAAAATATTTAGCAGGAAAATTGGGGCCGACAAAAATTGCAAAAGTTATAAACAATTGAGTAAAAAACAAATATATGGTTCGATTTTTTGAAAATATCTCAAAAACTATTTGAGATATCCGAAATCTGAAAAAAGATCCTTAAAGAGCAGGAAGTTTCCTAAAAGAATTTGGTGGCGAAAAAAAGGCTGAAAACGCGCGGCTTAGCTCCCGTGCGCACCGACCGAATCTGAACAAAAATATTTTTTTAACCGAGTAAATATTATTATTAAGGAATAAAAATTCAGGTACTATCAAGACATATCAATAAACAATAATGCGTCGGTAAAAAATGTTTACCTCTATTTTTCAATTAATTATGCCTTTGTTAATTAAAAAGTTTTACTTGTTGAAAGTTAATATAAAATCCCTGATAATTGATAACTAGGCTAGAATTTTTTTTACCCCTTGGAGCCATTTCTCAAAGGCTTTAAAAAAGATCCCCGTTGGAAAAATCGAAAAATTTTGATTTTTCATTTTGTTATTAACAATAAACTGTATAAAAAAATTGAAAACGTAAATAAATAAATAAGAATTTTTTTTCCATTATCTCTAGTAATTTTTTTTTATTTAAAAATTAAAAAATTTTTAATTTTTAATTTTTTTAAAATTCTTATTATTTAAAAATTATATTCAAATGCATTGATTATTAGATTTAAACAAGTTTTTTTTTGGGAATCTAGTCATTGATAAAAATAATATTTAAAAAAAAATCATTCTTTAAATAATTTTTTTATTGCTAAAAAACGCACTTGCTAATTAACAATTTTTTTATGTTGTTAAATATGAATAATATGAAATATTTTTTTCAAATCATTATTCATCACGTTCTTTCATATTATGGAAAAAAATGTTTATTCACCATTCATTTGTTTATTAAACAAATAATTTTTTATAAACAAATCCATTTTTGCGCAATATTTTTTTTAAATACTGAAAAAAAATACTTAAACAACCATGTGTCGTTTTTTATGTCAAACATTTTTTTTCTATTTTTTATATAATTTCGAAAAAAATTGTGCACTTTGACTTGTCGCTTCCTTTCTGTTTTTTTTTATTGCTAATAAAATAACTTATAAACTATTGAAAATACGACAAGAACACTTCGAGTCTTTTTTATTCTACATTGATCAATGAACAATTTTTTCCAAAGCTCTAACTCAATTGTCTATTCACTTTTTTAGAATTATTTGTATAATTCTCTTGAAATAATTTTTTTTTGGCTTATCAGTTCAAATATCTTATAAACTATCAAAAATACGGAAAGAACACTTCAAGTCTTTTTTATTCTTGAAGGTGAAGTGTAAAATGATGGCAGCGTGATGCGGCGCGGTGGTGTTATGATATTTTTTTTAAGAAATTTAATGATCTTCGTTGATTGTTTGATTGGCACCGACTCAAAAATCAGTTACTCACATTAGTTTGGGAGCTTAGTTATCAAGACTAAGAAGGGTTATTTTTGCTTTTCAGTTTCTTTTTTCGTCGGTTTAATTTTTTGTTAAAAAGTTTTTTTTTTGTGGAACAAATCTACTAATTACTACCTACTCAATTAACAATTGGGGTATCCATAATGTTGTAGTATCAGAACTATATATGTGTGTCAAGTTATAAAAGAATCGGTTCACTACCTTAAAAATCAATCATTATTTTTCTACCCTTAGAGATGGATTATTCTATTTCCAATTCGAATATGACCAACTTTGAAGTATACCCTATACAATAAAAAACGAATCATCTGAATCGGATAACCCATTACAAATTTATGCCTGACAGAATTGGTTAACGGATCAAAATTCAGAGGGTGAAAGATCAAATTCCTCCATTTTGCTACCCGTAGGAGTGTTTTTTTCCCTAATTGAAATAGGACCAACTTCGAAGTACACCCTATCTAATGAAAAAATAATCTGTGAAAAGTTATGCGTGATCATACATGAAAAAAAATATATATACGCGTCGATTAGAGAACCTCCTTCTTTTTGATTTCGTCGGTTAAAAAAACGTTTGAAAACCAACGAAAAAGTGGTTCGTTGATGACTCAGTCGGGTAGAAAATCAGAACTGAAAAGCCCATACCAACTTGCTACTTCCCCAGTGAATATACTGGAGAGGTTGTTCGAGAGGACATAAAAATGAGGAATCTCATCAAATCCACCACATTACAAATTCACGCTTTGATAGCGGATCTTATTACATAAATTTTTGGCACCAATAACATCTTATTAATGACAAATTAGTGAAAATTATAAGCGTCAGCCTCATCAGAGAGCAGTTAGTCTTGCTCGCTTTTAAGTTAAATGGGTTTCCACTCCAATAAATTGCGCGACGCGTGCTTTTAAGATCCTTATATATTTGGCTGTTGAACAAAATGAAACTTTGCTTTGACATTATGAACTCCTTTCTCTCCGCCAAAGGTGTTCACTAATATAAATTATCTCTCTTCGTAAAACAAAATTAACACGGTTCGTCTTCACGTCAGCCGTTACGAAAAGAGATGGTGCTCATAGCGATTCGTCGTCGAGAAGTGGGATCGCGCAGAGGTTGTAAAACTCATCTAGATGAAGAACAGTTGAAATAAGATAGATGGGACCGCCATTTTAGCTACGTATTTTGCTGCCATGCATTTCATTGTAGGAGCAAAGTTAGACGACAAAGTAAGCCACGGCGTTCGTTTATTTCTCGGCTGGTTGTGGAGCAGAATTTCGCTGAGCGATCGTGCCGAGTGTAGCTCAAAGTAAAATTACGTTCCTTCAACTTTCTCAAAACTAAGAAAATTATGCTCTTGTATGGTGGCTGGCTCGAGAGATGCCTGCCATGTAATAATATTCCTCGTATCTATTATATTAAAAGTTTTTCGACTACTCCTTCATATTCGAAGTAGTTTCTCGCTGTTCCTCGAACTACGTTTCGGTAGAAGGAGTTGAACTTCAAGAACTTTCAGGCATGATTTTCGCTCGTGAAACGAATTTTGTACTGAGAAGAGTATGTAGGCTTAAGCGAACTGAATCAATAATAATAATAATAAATGTTTATTCATCATAATAATAATACATAATATATATATATTTATAGAAGTAATAATAATAATAAATGTATCCACCATCATAGGTACAAATATATAAAATATTAGAGTATACACAGATTTTTGTCATATCCTCCTGAGATCCCAGGAAGAACTACTCAACACATTGCAATGAAAACTTCACCAATGATTTTACATATCGCAAAAAACTTAATTTTTTTTGTTAGATTTTTCTTATATACCGTTTTTGAAAAATAAAAGTGTCCAACCAGATGGACATTTGACCTCAGTCAAGTCAAAACTATAACTAAATATAATGTTAAGATTCATAGATATATATGAAAATCAGAAAAACAGTTGCGCTCACTGGTAACACAAAAATATGCACTACACCTTTCGCAAAAAAAAAATATTTTTTTGACAATTTTTGTACTTGAACCTCATAGAATTCCCAACTTTGACTACTCGAGGCAAATGTAATTTATATCGTGAAGAAGTTGGAGTGGACTTCGGTGACTGGGTATTACCCTCAGGGTTATTTCTTGTAGTGAGGCGTTAGGGTAAGACCGTGTTTTCGTCATTTGTATGATTATCAAGCTCAAATGCATGAAATTGCAAAATATCCTTTGGAGCATCACCCAATTTCTTCCTCGCGTTATAAAATCCAGGAATTTGCTATTGCTAGATCAATCAAGTGAAAAATGGTTTTGACAGTCCACTTTTTCGTTCTTGCAGACATTCGATAATAGCTTATCATTCGGTCTGTTAAGTCAATACCGCCCATTGAGTAGTCGTTGAGGCATTCTACAATGCAGGGGCGAGAAACAAGCATGTACTTGGAATCTTTTTTTGACCATCTTTTACAGTTATCGGTAGGATGTTGTCCTAATGCTGTTGAAGCTAGTAATATTGGTTTCTGGTCAAACCATTGTATAATATTTACTTTTCCATCATTTCTAACTTTGTTCTGTAAAACCTCTGGGATATTTTTTTTATAACTTTCTCCGCTGTCAAATGCACAGCCGCTGGCATCCGTGATTTCATAATTGACCCGGTGCAAACTATACCTTTTTTTTGTGAATATTCTAGAAGAGGTATTGTCGTAAAGAAACGATCAACAAATACCTGGGTTCCAGGTGTTAATGACCTTGTTAATCGTATTACAGCAGCTATCTTCAGTCCTAGATTTACGTCACAATCCTCCAGTAATGTGCCTTTCCCTTGGTTAATCTCAAAATCTAGAATTAAACCTTCTGGGGTGGCACACACTGAATTTTTCAAACTATGTGCCGTCATACTTTTAGAGATTTTTGACACTCGGGTGAGGCTAGCCCAATACATTTTAATCTTCCATGGTCTTCGTCAAACCGCAACTACTTTTTGTTGCCAAACATGGCTACACAAAACAAAGAATTAATTTTCAGGTTATCATGATATTGTTGTAATTTAGATTTCATGTCCATCATAATGGACACGAAAATATTTCGTCTCCAGAAAAAGAATTTCACTTCAAATCAACATGAATTTAATTGAATAATAAGATTAGACCTTCCTAATACTAGTCCCGATTTTTCTATTTCAAATTTCAAAAGGTTTGATAAAAACTTACACTCAATCGTTTGCTTTCCAAAGGCACTCATGATCACATCACTTTACTTGTTTACACAAATATATTACGTCAACTGAACTCGCTTGATAAATGCATAGAAGACAGCACAGATATGTCCACTGCATTGGGCAACTGGCTTTTACAGCAAACGAGGGGTAATTTAGTTCTTAATATGAAAATGAAGAGGTGTCCATAAAAATGGACGTTGGATCTCAGGAGGATGGTAAATGAGCAGATTGGCCCAAAAAAGCTCTCAAGGAGCTTGTCTACTGGCAGTTTCTACACTATGGACATGGAGGGGTTGAATCAGTCGTGTGCATATTTTATAAAATAGATGGTTTTGGAGGTATACATCAAGTATTTATTAAGTGATAAGGACGTATACATGAGCATGTGGGTAAAATGCTGATGAAAATTATAAAACGAAAACAAAATCATAAAAATTCTCAAAAAGTTTTTTAGAATGGGTTGACAAACAAAAATACGATTAAAACTAGGTATATCAGAGTAGAATAGCTGAAACATCGAATACATAGAATATATAAAAAAAATTTATTAGGACTATATGGGCTATGGGTTGAACATAAGTATGAGTGAAAGTTAAAAAGTATGGAATATACATGAAACGTTAGCATAAAACTCCAACATAATGTCGTAGTTAGGTACAAAAAAAACATCAAATGTGTTGGAAATACTGTGTTAGTGAAACATCGTTTTGTCAAGAGTCAATGAGGTTGTGCAAAGTAATCCTATTAATAGACAAAATCCAAGCTTTCCCTTTTCTTTTCGAACAGATTTAAGGAGTTGATTGCTTTTATCGAGCCTGGTACCATATTTCTCAACCTTGGAACAATGTAAGTGAAGGATCGTTGGCCTATTGATTTGAGGGCACGTGGTTATAACTCGTTTGCTGAAGTTTTTCCCCTTGTGCGGTATAGGTGTTCAGGTACGGATGAATTATTTTTTTGTACGTGAAAGTTAAAATTGATTTAGAAAAGAGCTGACGTGGTTCCATTATTTGGATTCCATTGAACAAGTGATCGGAAGAGGGTTTGTTGAATATGATTTTTAAGATCCGTTTTTGGACAATTTCCAGAGGCCTTAGTTTGGTTTTTCGCAATCCCCCCAGCCTATTTCGCCATATCGTATAGACTCTACCAAGGAGTAATAAAATATATTGATATGATTCACCACGAAGTAGCATTTCATCTGCTTGAATTTAAATATGAGTCAACTCAGTTTGTCAACTACCGTTTGAACATGGATATCCCACTTCAAGAATGGATCCACCATAATGCCAAGATATCTAGCTGACAGTGTGATTGGTATATAATGATCATTGAACGTTAAATTCTCGTACTCAGGCAAGTGTTTTTCAAAGGAGGTGAATGGAATGATTTTTGTTTTTGTATGGTTAATCGTTAGGTGGTTTTCGATAGACCAGTTAGTAACATTTTTCAAATCACTAGCAGCGGTTTCTCTTACCATGTTCCAAGTGTCATCTACATATAACAAAACAGTGTCATCGGCGAAGGAAATAATGGTACTAGCGGAGTTCAACTATATGATAAAGAGTATCAGTCCCAAAACTGTCCTTTGTGGTACATCATCATTGTCCCATTTACAAATACTTGCTGTTTTAGATTTTGTGAGTAATTTTCGAACAATTACAATACATTTACTCTGATACCGATACTCTCCAATTTATCTAGCAAAATCCCATGGTTTATGGTATCAAAGGCCATCTAGGAATATACCCAGGCATGGTTTTGAGTTGTCAACTGCGCTGTATATTCTTGATGATGAAGCACCTATCGCGTCTTGAGTGGAAATAGTTTTTTGGAAACCAAACTGGTTGGATTAAAGAAAATCGTGTTTTCTAGCTATTTGGTCAGTTTTTTTTTAATGATTTTCTCAAATACTTTTGATAAACCGGAAGTTGAGGATATCGGTCTGTAATTCTCCAAACAGTCTTTTTTCCCAGATTTAAAAAGGGGCTTGATGGTAGCTATTTTGTAATGTTCTTATCCAGTATTTATGATCAGATTTATTATATGGCTTACAGGTTTCGATATATGGTGAACAATGGATTTCAAAATCTTGTTTGTGATCTGATGGGGCCCACATGTTTTTTTGTCTTTCACACTTAATATAATATTTTCAATTTCTTGGGTATCGGTAGGTTCTAGAAGTGTGTGAATGAACAGGTGGGTCACAGAATTAGTATTAACTACTTGGATATGTGATTTTCATAGTAAAATGACTACATTAAAATGGGTAAAATTTGGCAAAAAATTTGTAAATATGGTAAACTAGTAGAAAATTGTGGGTTTGCCAGATCCAGGTAATATATTACATCATAAATGGCGTTTATAGTCTTCTCATTGAGACTTTACATATATTAGATGGATATACACATACAGGGTGTTTCATAATTGAATGCTGATCCTAAAGGGTGATAATCATATGAACATAGGTCCGCACCGCTTTATTTCTGAGATACAGGATGTTGAAATTTAACAAAAAAATCTCCTCCCCAATATCTCTGAAACCGCTTTGGCTTTTTCTTTCAATTTTTATAAATGCAAAGTACGCAAAAAAAAAAAATTTTCCTTGATAAATGATTTCTTAATTTTCATCAGTGGCGTCCCTGTTAACATGCCTTGTCATATTTTTGATCTACGACTGTCTTTTTTCCAAATAAATTCATTTTTGTAATTGTCCCATATTTTCTCATAAAAATGGTGTCTTGCTTTTTTCTCGTCTGAAGGACGGTTTTCGATTTAGAAAATGAAATACATTTATTTGCTTGTCCCCATTCGATTTTTTCTCTTAGTCTTAATTTCACAATTGTGGTAACCAAAGGTAAATTTTTTATTTTTAAAAACATAACATTCCGACTTATAAGTCGGAATTCCGAGATACAAGTCGGAATTCCGACTTACAAGTCGGAATTGTAAAATAAAAAAAAGTGTGGCACTTCTACGCCTTCGTATAGAACTATTGTGAATGAAAAATACCAAAATCAAATTAACTGTTCAACATGTTCGCCCCCTGCAAGTATGCACGCTTCAGCCCTCCTTGTCATTGACTCGCGTACTATTTGGAAAATTCCTGGAGTATTCCTTATTGCTTCACAGGAAACTATTACGCGTTTCAGCAATTCTTCCTCAGTTAGAATTGGTTTACTGTACACCAAAGTCTTAAGATGTCCCAAAGAAAATAATCAAGACTGTTTAAGTCTGGGGATCTAGCTGGCCATGACTCTGTTCCCCCACGACCTATCCAGCGATTATAAATGTTTTGGTTTAAATATTCGCGTTCCAGAGCACTAAAATGAGCAGTGCACCATCGTGCATGAACCACATGCGATTTCGCATCAGAATAGGAACATCTTCCAACAGAATTGGCAAATTATCTTCAAGAAATCGGCGATAATTTTGTCCATTTAATCAGCGTGGTAAAAAAAGGGCCCATTAGGTAATCTCCAATAGTTCCAGCTTAGACATTTAATGAGAGTTGCTCGTGGTGATGAGATTCCACGATCACATGCGGATTTTCCTCGGCCCAAAAATGATTATTATGAAAATTTCTGATCCTGTTTTAAGTAAAAGTAGCTGCGTCCTTGAATGAAATTTCCCTGTCAAATAAAGGATTTTCGGGAACTTTTTGGAGAAACCATGGGCAGAAATTCACACGTAATGGAAAGTCTCGAGGAAGTAGAGCCTGAACCTGTTGAATGTGATAGGGATATAATAAATAATCATGAAGAATTCTCCATACTAGAATATGGGTGATATTCAAATTATTGACAACTTGCCCCGTACTTATTTCAGGATTTTCGTCAACTGAATTCAAAACAGCTACCTCAATCTGGAGTTTTTGCAGTCCGATGTGCTTCTTTCAAGTGATGATGTGCTTCTTTCAAGTGATGATTTGGTTCAAAACTTCCTGTTTTACATAACCTTCTGTGGGTGCTTGAAATCGTTCGAGCATCAGTAACCATTCTATTTGGGAAGCGCTCTAGTTACAGTCGCCTGCCTTCATATGCATTTCCGTCAGCAAGCCCAAACAAGTAATGCATGTCTGCTAATTGGGTATTTGTAAAATCGACGATGTTTTATCTTTGATAAACAAGTTTTTATAACGTAAATAATATCACGTATCTAGCTAAAGACGTGACAAAATTGTTTATGTTGAAAACAACGAAATGTGTTCTCAGCATACTAGATGTTTCTAGCCCACAAGATAATCCTACTACTCTTCAACGGCTGATTTTGCGTAGGGACAAGCAAATGAATGCATTTTATTTTCTGACTCAAAAACCGTTCGCCGTACGAAAAAAAAGCAGGAGACCATTTTTATGAGAAAATAGAGGAAAATTAAAAAAATAATATTTATTTGGAAAAAGAACAGTGGCGTATCAATATTTTGATCCAAAATATGGCAGAGCATGTTAACACTGATAAAAATTAAGAAATCCTTTATCATGGAAAAAAAAATTTTTTTGCGTTCTTTGCATGTACCAAACAAAATTGAAAAAAAGCCGAAGCGGTTTATGAGATATTGGGAAAGAACTGATTTTTTTTGTTAAATTTCAACATCCTGTATTGCACCAACTTAATCCAAATAATAGCAATTTAAATGATAATGCACATTTTTTCTTTTGAGTTGGGGTCTTTCCGGCATATCCCATCAGATGTAGTTCAATATCCAGCGTGGCTTCAGCTAAGCAAGTAATTGTTTTCTGTTAGATATCCCCAAAAAATTACTTAATTTTTATCGTGGATTTCTAAATTTTCAGAAAAATATTTATCTTCAATAATCAACTGAGGATGTTTCATTCTCCAGTGTACAGGGTGTTATGTGAGTACGTGGCCAAACTTGAAGGGGTGATTCTCTGAGTAATTCTTAGACGAAAAGTTACATAGTGTCAACATTTAAAAAAAATAGTTTTTTCCCAAATATCTTAATAATCCTCTAGCCGATTTTGTTAATTGGTGTAGCAAAGGGCTAATTTAGCCCTCACTAGATTGAAAATATCATGTCCAGTGGCGTCCCGGAAGACACCTTAATCAATATTTTTAACAAAAAAGAATGGGCGCCACCGATTTGTTTGCAATTTCTGTACTGTTTTCGCATCCAGCTACTAAAACTACAACTTTTTCATTCCCAGCATTTTTTCGTATCTGGCCATGTTTTTGAGAAAAAAAATTAAAATCACTTTATTGTTATGTGATAACGCCGGAAATAAAAAAAAACATGAAACAAGAAGAACCCCCTTTATTAAAACCACACTCAAACAAATGGTACGCATTTTTTTCGAGTAAGAAAACATTTAGCAATAAGTAACCCCAAACTTACAATAGTTGCTCAAAATGTCCTACTTCAACTTCAATGCAAGCATTACCTCGTCTTAACATCGATTGCCGAACACTTTGAAATATTTTCGGCGTATGTCTTATCAGATCACATGAATCCCGTTCCGTTGGTTTAGTTCTTCTTCAGTGTTGACTAGAGTTTTATAAACGAGGGACTTCAAATGTCCCCAAAGGAAAAAATCTAAGGGATTCAAATCTGGTGACCTGGGTGCTCATGACTGTGGACCTGCGCGACCGATCCAGTTTTCTCCATAAGTTGCATCCAGAAATCGACGTGCTACTATGCTAAAGTGAGGTGGGGCCCCATGGTGCATGAACCACATTGCCCCTCCTACTGCCAATGGGACAGGCAACACAAATTCAAAAAAATGACGATACTCTTGACCATTTAATCTCGGGGGTAAGAAATGAGGTACAATGGGATAATCACCCACAATACCAATCCAAACATTCACGGATAACTGTTGTTGATAATGATGTTCTATAACCGCAAGGGGATTTTCTTCAGCCCAGATATGATTGTTATGAAAGTTCATAATTGAATTTCGGGAAAAACATGCTCCATCGGTAAACAATATACGGGATAGAAATGTCGGAGATGCTGCCTGTAGAATAAACAACTCGCTTGGGAAAATCCGCAGGTAATAACGCTTGCACGAGCTGTATGTGGTAAGGATACAGTTAATAGTCCCTCAAAATCTTCCATACAGTAAAGTGAGAAATGTTTAATGATTGTGCAATTTTGCGTGTACTTGTATCGGGGCTACGCTCAACTTCACGTAAAACTGCTTCCTCCTGCTCCACTGTTCTCACGGTTGCAGGTCTGCGGTCTGCGGCCGACCTTTGGAAGGTGCCTGATTCGTACAGCCTTTCGTGTATTCTTACAAATGTTTGTCTATATGAGGATATCTTTCTTGATAAATGCGTCTAACCGCTCTGGAATTGCCTTGGGCCATTCCATAGACAGAATCGGCCATTTCTGAGTTTGTAAACCGAACCATTTTCCAATATCAGTAACGAATTTTATAGCTTAAAACTCTTAAAAATACTTCAAATAATTAATATCAAAATATTACTTATCATTCAATTATAAAGAAATTTTTGAATTTTTTTTCTAACTTTACTTTCAAAACACTGCAGTAATAATTAACATTCTTTGATTCATCTAAAACACTAATCTAAAAATTTAAAGATTACTTTAGTGTAATTTTAATTGTTCAATCATAAATAAAAATCTCGTTATTGCAACAATATAAACATTTTTTAATAATTAATAAAATAATTTATTGCTTGCATTACTTTTGATAACAATTTCTTAGTCTAGAATAGACTATTGATATGGAAAAAAATAAGAAGTTTTTGATGGTTTGGTAGTTCAAATTTTTTATTATGTTGTCCCAGGGACATTCAATAAAGTTATTTTATGTTTTTTCTCAAAAACAAAGTAAGATACGAAAAAAATGCTGGGAAAAAAATGTAGTTTCAGTTGCTATGCTATGCGAAAAAAAATAAAAAAATTGCAAAAAATCAGTGGCGCACATTTTTTTTGGTATAAAATGTTGGTTAAGGTTCCTTCCGGGACGCCACTGGACATGATGATTTCTAATCTAGTTAGGGCTCTAGCCCCCTTTCACCCCAAATGACACTGCCAAATTTCAACAAAATCGGCTGAAGGATTATTAAGATATTTAGGAAAAAAACTATTTTTTTTTTAAATGTTGACACCCTGTATCTTGAAAACAGAGCATTACCGGACATTTTCGTCTTAGAATCACTCAAAGAATCACTCCTTCGAGTTTGTCCACGTACTTACATAACACCCTCTATTAGGGGATTTCAGGTCACAAGCCTGGTAGTGAACTGTGGCTTAGGTCTGGAAAACTCTGAGATCACCCATCTCTCAAAAACCCTAACCGTTTGGCATTCTCTGGGACTTATAATTATTTTTTTCGCCTACTTCAACTGCCGTTCCTTATATCCAGTGTTATCTCAGATACTTTTCCTAGTCTTCATCCACATAAAAGGTTCCTGTATCAATATATTTTTAGGTGTGTTATTTTGACTGCGCCCGCCTTCAAAACAGGTTTTGATGAAGTAATTTTTTTAGTGATTTTTTATACAATATGCAGAACTATTCGGATTCCCTTTCTTCTTTCATTTCAACACAGGACTCAACATTTTTCCAAACTTCTGATGACACCATCGTTTTTTTCATACTCAGATTTTGTACTCATATCATCCATATAAGCATTAAGTATTCTCGACAAGAATAATTACTATCCTTTGAAAATCACGAGAACTCGAAATCAACAAAATCGCCCACAGAAGCAATCAGCGAAGTTGCCTGTGAAACTCCACACCGAAAACGAGCGTTTTCTTTTGTTTCTGAATTCCAGGATCTCTAGAGAATAATGCAATTGAATCCAGAATAGAGCAGTCCCAAAGTAACAGAGCGCCATCAAATTTGTAGTTTGAATGTTCGTAGACAAGTCTTAAATTTAATTTGAAGACACAGGCGGCTCTGGTGAAGTTGTGAAGTCAGAAGACAGTCGGCAGAGGAGTACCCGGCCTCCTTGATTTAATTAAACAATTTGTAAAAGCGTGCTCTGAATATATTGACGAGTGAAATAGCTGTAAATAGAAGAGAATACAAAGGCTTGTTTTGTTTGTGAGCTATGCGACGGGCGTTCCTAACAAATTGATGTTTACGGGAAGACGTGTTTCTTAAGGGTAGGAAGACGTCGATATGCAAATTTGTGGGGTCCTTTGATGTTTTTACAGATACTGTCTGAAAATGGTGCTCGCATAATCAGAAAGAGAGGCGGAGAGAGAAAGCCTAATTCCCCTAATGAAGCACACAGCTTTGTTATTCAAATCCAATCGTCAAAACTCGTTTATTGAATTTTTTTATTTTTAAATGACTATCATCAATCAATCAATTATTTGTTTCTTTAAATAAATGTTGTATCTTTCCAAAAATTGCCAGTTTTAAGGAGATGCCAGAATCTCAAATAATAATAATTTTCATCAATTATTGCACACCGAATATATTCAAATACATTTTATACATTTATATATCCTCTCGATGTCCAGCAACTCACCTGAGCACTCGAAGCACTCAGGATGGTCTAGGGTATGTACTAAATAGGGTAGGTGTAGGGTTTCGGAGGAAATAATGCTGAAGACAATTTTGGCATACCTTTTCCATGAATCGAAGGGGGCAGAAACTTTGAAATTTTATTCATGGATAGGGTATAGCTCGAACTTGGTCACATTTGGATTCGAAAAATAAAGTTCACTCCTAAGGGTAGGGAAATAGGGAATGATAGTTGGTTCACCCACTGAATTCTTACATCTTTACCGATTTTACCACTCATAACTTTGTAATGGGTTTTCCGATTCAGATTATTTCTTTTTAATTATATTGGGTATGCTTGGAAGTTGGTCCCATTGGAATCTGAAAAAAAGTTACACCCCTAAGGTTACAAAAATAGGGGATGATTAATTGATTTTACACCTGTGAACTGATTTTGTTGAAACAACATATGTAGTTCTGATTACATATTGGAAGCTCAGGATCAATCTTATGATGGAAACGGAAGACAGTCAAGGGATCTCATCGTGTTTGGGGTAATATGTACATATATAATTACATGTCCTGACTAACTGACTCATTGATTGACTGATCAGATCAACGCTGGACTTGAGAGCTAAAAATTTTACAGCATATTTTTTTGATATTCCATCCCTGAAGGGCTGGAAAGGTGGGTGAGAAGGGAGGTGAGAGTGAAAGTACAGTTGATTTTGAAACTAGAGACTAGAGCCAGAGAAATTCGTATTTGGGTTTTTTTGTCACAAATAAAGATGTTTCAGGGTTTTTGAAAATTCAAATTTGGGAATCTTTGTAACAAATGAAAAATATGTGTCCCGGTGTTTTTGGAGATTCAACCCCTAAAGGGGTGAAATGGGAGTTAAATTGGGATTGGAAGTTTGTATTGGAATTGTAGTTCTCGAGTTAGGGTCATAGAAATTGATATTTGAAGTCTTTTTTACAAATAAAAGAAATATATATTTCAGTGTTCTCCTCCTCTGGAGGAAAGAAATTGAGGGTGGAAGTTTAATTGGGGATTCTGTCAGTTTCCAAATTGAGCTAATAAAAATTGGTATTTGGGGTCTTCGTAAGGGATAAAGAAATACTTGTTTCGACATTTCTATAAATGCAACCCCTAAGGAGTTGGAAGTTTGTGTGAGGGTTCCGTTAGTTTTGAAATAAGGAGCACATCGTTATTTGAGTTCTTTGTTACGGATAAAGAAATACGTGTGAGTATTTTTTGAAATTCCGTCCCCAAAGGAGTGAGTCAATTTCTAATAGTCGTCACAAAAAACACAAAATTCAAAGCGGAAGTCGCTGGTACCAGCTAGTTATAGTCTATAACAGTTAATAATTGAAGTAAGGTGGTTAAGTAAGTATTTTGAAAGTAATCCAAATTGAGTAGGTAGCAATTAGTAGATTTTAACAACAAAAAGTTAAAAAAAAAACACCAATATTCGAAATATGTGAAACTTTTATAAAGAACTGCCAAATTGTATATTGCTTAGATATTGGAGTTTCACTGATGAGATGCGAGTAGCTTTTTGAAATAAATGTAAATTCAAGATTTACATGCCCAAAAAGCTGACAAAGTATGGGCTTAAGATTGTTGTTCGTACTGATGCCAGCTAGCTATTTTTTTAATGGGTATCTATTTTGCGGAAAAGACCCATATAGTCTTAATTTGTCGGCAACTGTGCTAACCCAAACAGTGTCGCTGCTTTCAAAGCCAATATTCAACTCTAACAGAAATATAACTTCTGGCAATTGGTTTTTCTCGAGTTAGTTGAGTCATTATGATAAAAATGAAACATTTGTAGAAACGCAAAAAAAGAAATATCAAATGAGTTCCCACCCAATGAGAATAGAAAAATTGCCTCCAGTTTGTATGGTTTCACAAAATCCCTGCCATTACTTTTGTATGCCCGAAAAAAAAGCTGTATAGTGATGATTATTTCATCCCAGCACCTCCATACACATTATAATACAGAAACCTGTTACAGTGAAAATAATTTAGTATTAAAATTATGATACAACAAGTGTAGATTCCATGATGAAAATGAACAAAGTACTGTACATCTAGAAGAACAACACATTAGTGGGTTTTTTGGAATTCTAGATATTACGGCAGCTAACACCTGTATTTCATATTATACTTTTAAGGACAATGAGATACAAACTCTGTCATTAGTTACACTTGAATTCGAAAGAAGAATAAAAAATATGTACGTCAATAGAAAAGTTCGACAATGCATCAGACGTGCTCTGAAGATGGAGAAAGGAAATTATCCTTTCATCTGTCCTCCAGCAGCAACAAGAAAAACTTTTTTTACGAAAACCCATGCCAGGTATGCCAAAATTGTATATGCCTAGTATTCAAAAATAGCCAAAGTTTATAGTTGGCTATTTTCAGTTTCCAATTTGTAATTTTGTTGAATTATATTTTCTTTTGATTGCCAAATAATTTAAGTTGCTGTTTTTTAACATAATTTTCAAAACATATTTTGGCTCTATTTTTGTGATGTTTTTATTTGGATAGAAAAATTATACATTTGTGTTTCATAACCAGCTTTCATATATCTCAGAGACATATTTCAATCTTTTCTCAGGTTATTCTTTTCTGTTTTATAAATGAAAATCATTTGGATATTTAATAGAAAGATTTTTCTGAAAATAGAAAAGTCTACGATACAAATTGAGTTATAAGTTATTTTTTATAATATCAATACATTTTTTGAAGACCTAGTGAATGCCATGCCACTCTTGCATCAATGTAACGAGTGATTTCTGATGAGAATACATTTTTCTTTGCCCCATCCTTCCATCTTATTTGAAGTTTGAATATAAAATCAAATAACTATAGGTATCTGAATAAAAATGCAAATTTTAAATTTTGTATTTTTTTTCTCTAGAGTTGGAGTCCTTTCACAATATCTATCAAATGTAGTCCAGTGTAGCTTCAACTGAAAAGTAGTTTTTTTTTTCTGTTAGATAAATATCTCTCCAAAAATATTTCTGTTTAATATTCAGAATTCAATATGATGAATAAAAGTATTAATTAGAAAAATTAAAGGAAAATATACTTGGGAAATGGATAAGTTGAACTGCTTTATTTTACTAAGTCATCACTAAATCTATCACGAATACCATATACAGAGCGAAGAAAGTTTATCTCCATTAAAATTGTAAGTCGATATATTCAACACAATATAATTCTATTAGATAAAATAAATGTTATTTTTGGATAGTTTGTTGGCATGAATTTGATAGGAATATTGAAGAAAACCAATTGCTAAATTGTCGACGTTCCGAAACTTTATTGTTTCATTTCCAAGAAAGACGTCGATACACACACAATGAAATGAACAAACTATGAACCTGAACATGTATTTATATTTTATGTCTAAATTATTCATATTACCACTTTTGAACTCGGAGAGCCACCCTATAGTCCTGAAGATGAAACAATAAAGTTTCGAAACGTCGACAATTTAGCAATTACTTTTCTTCAATATTCCGACCGAATTCCTGCCAACAAACATATTCAACGGTCGCTATCCTATTCAACTAAATGTTATTATTTATTAATTTTCCATCTCCGAAACTGAATTCAGTTAACTCGAGAAAAAAGGTCTGAGAATAACTGATTTGCTTCAACATTTTTTGATAACGGAAATTATATGCCTAATATACGCATGTAAGTGGAAAAAGTAAGAAAATTTGGTGTTTGTTGAAAAACCCTGCTATCTTCATCGTCATACACCAGTGTGAAGTTAGCAGCCACTTTTCAGCAGCCATTTTCTCCCCAGCAGTCAAACGACCAGTGGCGGCGGTTATAAATAAAATACATTGAATATAGTATTGAACAATTTGGAATGAGTTTCTCACCGCTACCGCATGTCGTCCTTCATGTGATGTTCATATACATTGCCTTAAAATATATTTGAACCATTAATGAGCTTCCAGTTATACTCTAAAATATTAAAAGTTAAGAAAAAAAAATCTGTGAAGGAAAAAAATTGGCGCGTTTATATTTGGGAGTGAGTGTTTTATATACTAGAAGAGTACCCACACTGTATGAACGACTTTGATTTGGGAGGCGTCCAAGGGGTGGTTCCACCCTCATGAAATCTTGAAAAATTGATTTTTCTGTGGAGGAAAAAAATTGCCGCGTTCATAATTGGCAGAGAGTGTTCAATATACCAGAAAAGTACACTGTATGACTTCGATTTGGGAGGCGTCCAAGGGGTGGTTGTTCCACCCCCATGAAATCTTAAAAAATCTATTTTTCTATGAAGGAAAAATAGCCGCGGTCATAATTAGCAGAAAATGTTCAATATACCAGAAAAGTACACTGTATGACTTCGATTTGGGAGGCGTCCAAGGGGTGGTTCCACCCCCATAAAATCTTAAAAAATCGATTTTTCTGTGAAGGAAAAAAATTGCCTCGTTCATAATTGGCAGAGGGTGTTTTACATACCAGAACAGTAAACTATATGAACGACTTCGATTTAGAAAGCGTCCAAGGGGTGGTTCCAGCCTCATGAAATCTTAAAAAATAAATTTTTCTGTGAAGGACAAAAATAGCCGCTTTCGTAATTGGCAGAGAGTGTTTTATATACCAGAAGAGTACACTGTGTGAACGACTTCGATTTGGGGGACGTCCAAGCAATATAAACGCTGCTTTAGTTTCCTCCATAGAAAAATCGATTTTTTAAGATTTCATGAGGGTGGAACCACCGCTTACACGCCTCCCAAATCGAAGTAGTTCATACAGTGTGCTCTTCTGATATCTAAAACACTATCTAAGGAATAAAAACGAGGCTATTTTTTTTCTTTCACGGAAATATCGATTTTTTTAGTTTTTATGAGGGTGGAGACACCCCTTGGACGCCTCCTAAATCGAAGTCGCTCATACACTGTACTCTTCTGGTATATGAAACACTATCAGCCAATTATGAACGCGGCTATAATTCTTTTCTTCACAGAAAAATCGATTTTTCAGGATTTCATGAGGGTGGAACCACCCCTTGTCCTCCTCCCAAATCAGAGATTTTCATAAAGTATACTCTTCTGAGATATAAAACACTCTCTAAGGAACATAAACGCGGCAATTTTTTCGCTTCATAGTTTTTTTTTAAGTTTTCATGAGATTGGAACCACCCCTTGAACGCCTCCCAAGTCCTTCATACAGTGTATTCTTCTGGTATATCCAACACTCTCGTCTAATTATGAACGCGGCTATATTTTTCTTCACAGAAAAATCGATTTTTCAAGATTTCATGGGGGTGGAATCACCCCTTGGACGCCTCCCAAATCGAAGTCGTTCGTACAGTGTACTCTTCTGATATATAAAACGCTCTCTTCCAATCATAAACTCGGCTTTTTTTTTCCTTCACAAAAAAAACCATTTTTTAATTTCAAATATTTTAGAGTATAACTGGATGCTCATTAATGGCTCAAATATATTTTAAGGCAATGTATATGAACATCACATATAAGACGACATGCGGTAGCGGTGAGAAACTCATTCCGAATTGTTCAATACTATATTTAATGTATTTTATTTATAACCGCCGCCACTGGTCGTTTGGCTGCTGGGGAGAAAATGGCTGCTGGAAAGTGGCTGCTGACTTTATGAAGATATGTGCACGATATATATTTGAAGATGATTATTTTTATTATTCCTATTCCAAGTCACTTATATCTCCAATATAATCAAAAACTTTCTGCGAACTTCTCTTGAGCTATCCCCTGCTCAACGTCTAAAGCATGTTATCCAGCGGAAACAAACTTTGCCAGAATAAACAGTAATTTCCTTACCAAATTACCAGACTTATTTGCAGAAAGCTACATTTTCGCTGGATACATAAAATTACTATGTATTTTGCTTAAAGTTCTGTTTGTTTAATAACGCGAAGTATACACATTTTCCTCCCGCTATTTCTTCAAGTCTTCTGCTGTCTCACTCCCTCGCGCCTCCCAAGGGTGTTCTCCTTCTCCCACCAACTCCTGACGTGCGGTTTTAAAACTTCCAGACATACTTTATAAATGGGAAACATTAAGCAAAATGCTAGACCCCGCGTTATGAAGGTTTGTTGCAAACTTCGGACCTATTTTCCGGGATTTAAGGGGTAGAATCGTGTCGTTGGAAACAACCAATGGAAATCTCAGAATTTTAATTGCATCTTACGTTGCTTTTGTTTCCTCCCTTAAATTATCGCTCTCCGCGTTCGGGATAACTTTGTATGAGGGTGGAGGGTGAGGTGCTGAGGATTCTGGGGGCTTTCTTTTCGTCTTTCAGTGCGAAAACGCGGGCTGGCTCATTTCTAATTTTCGAGACAAGTATGATTTATGAATGAGGTTTGGTTTGTTCTGGTATGGGGATATTTTTACAAGAACGAAAATTATTGCCGGGGGGCTTCTATTATGTGAATAATAGATGTAGATTGAGGAATGGGGAATACAGAAGGCAGTGGTACAATGGGGTAATTTTCCACAGTATGAGTTAGGAGCTGATATAATATTTGGTTTAATTTCATTGCAAACAATCATTATTCAAAGTGAAATAGAATTTTCCATCAAATTTCCAAGACGGATCCCCAGTATCACATATATATTGAAACGCTATCGGTCCAATATTACGATGATATAATAATGATAATAATAATAATAATAATGATGTTTATTCACTCAGTAATAATATACATTCCACATAACGAACTCTAATAATTGTGAAGTAAACCCAAGATCCCACCAAGGCATAGCCAGCACGTGGTCTCCTCTATATAACAAATATGAGCTGTTCTGTTTATCGCTATACAACAAAATCGAAAAGGAAGTTGTACAAAATCTCTTGATATAATAAAATAAAATATTGAAAGCCTAGCTCCAAATTACAAGAAAACACAAAAAAAGATATACGCTCAAGATATAGATACAAGATACAAGATATAGCACAAGCTATAACTTCTCTGAATTTTGATCTTCAAAATTTACTCAAACATTCTTCACAGCACTGCTTGATGTTGAACCCAAAAAAGTCTACTGCTATATTGTTTGGAAGAAGCAGAGATCGGCTAAAAGTAACTGGGTTAAGTGAAGATCATCCAATAGTAATCAACAATAGAATAATTAAAAGTGAAGAATGTGTAAAAAATGTAGGTGTTTATTTGGACTAAGACTATTTGCACGTCTCTATCTGTCTGCAGAGAGCATATGCTAGCTTAAAATTAATCTACCAAATACGCCAGTACCTTACTAGATCCATGAAAGTTCTATTATGTGAAACGTTTTATACGGTAACTGTCTCAATAACGTGGATACTCTAAGGATTCAAAAAGTGCAAAACTCGTGTATAAGACTCATTTTTGGGGTTCGAAAGTACTGTCATATCAGTCATTTATATTTATAGAAATCAAATGGATGAGAATGAAAGAACGTAGATATATACATACTGCATGTATGTATCACAAAATATTGAATCATAAAACACCACCCTATCTTTATGATAAAATTAGTTTTCGCACAGATGTTCATAACCTGAATATAAGATTCAAGGGAAAGCTTACACCTCCCCTACACCATACGGTACAGTTCGAACGACCATTCAGCTACGACATCGCCAAAGTAATCAATTCTCTCCCGTCAAACGTTAGAATATCCGTCGGAATCATGTTATTTAAAACTAAACTCTTCGAGCATCTTTTTTATTAGTAAGTAATGTATATCTTGCTTTTTCAAGTATTGAACTGAACTGAATTCCTCAGTATAGGTTACTTCTCTGCGCTTTTTTGTCTATCTTTTTCAGGGTTAGGTGGAAGAACAGACATTCAGTTTAGCCACTGAATGAATTGAACCTCGCCCTACTATCTTATAATGTGTTAAGAAAATTGTTACGTAATCAATAAAGACCTCTATTATTATTATATATGAGCTTATGCGCTATTCGCTGTATACAAGACTGGTATAATGCCCTCTAGTGACTTGATAGCAGAAGTTTTCCTGTTTTATTTCCAATACTCACTATGCAACAATTTAAATTTTTTAACAATTTCTAAATTATCTACCATGTAACAATTTTTTTTTGTGCTCACTGCTAGTTCCAGATAAATCAAAGTTTTTTTCTGTAAAAAAAAATTAAGTAAATGATAAAAAATATGTGCATTGATACGATAGTTCACCGCATTTGGAGGTTATCCATGTAAAGTTATGACATTGTCTGAATGATATTTTGATTATCATAAAGTAATGCTACTTCTGTGAACTTTTAGGTACGGCAAGTAATGTGCCTGCTCGTTGTCAGTTTATTAAGGTCGCAGGTTCATAAGCTATTGAGAATTGGCTAGCTTTAACCTGACAAGAAACCACTGAATAACATCAGATTCAACGCAAAACTATTCAATGAAATTCTCAAATAATATAATAATCAGAAAAGGAATGAGGTTCACAAATATACCTGAATATGGGATCCCACTTTTACTTTACCCTTGCAAGGATGTAAGAACGTTGAACGGTCCCTAAATAATACAAACACGTTCAACACTCTAACACGTATAATCGTCCACAAAGTATTTGGTATTGCTTATACAGTACAAGTAACGATGTTTACTCTTAGTACTTGAACTGCATTACATTTAACATTAGTTCAGATGTAAGGCCAATTGTAATCGTAACCAGTTCGTGAAAATTTAAACACAAATTAATAATCCTCTGCGAGGTTCTTTGTCATGATGGAATACTGTGTTTGATAGACAACTTGGAAAGACATCAAAAGTATCTCTGTCCTCTATTCATAAGGCTGATTGATCAGTTTACAACACCGTCCAGGCGTTCCCTAACTCGCAGTTCAAGTCGCTATTTGCTTTCCATCACCGGCTAACACCGTCCCACGGAACTTGGTTAATACTCTTACTATCCACTTCTAGACGATCAAATGGAAAACGGAAAACATCTCAAATATTCATCGGATTAAAACCTCACGTCCCGGAATTAGAGATTGAAATATCGTGGAATAACAGAATACTTATCTCTTTGCTGCGACTATGCAGCAATAGCGGGGGATCATTGTTATTATATGTATGATTGTTGTTATACTACCCAACCGTGACCGTTGCCACTACGATAATAATAATGTTTATTCATCTGAAGTATTGTACAATATTTTAAGGTATTTGTGAATAAACGGGGAGACCTCAGAAACTGAAAGTTTTCAGCTTGTGCTTGTGATTAGTGATTACCAGGATCATTACCTACTTCTGCCACCATGGGCGCTGTCATAGTTTCATCCATCCCCTCCAGCCTGATGCACACAGCGAATAGAACTATAGTTCTCCTATCCTAATAATAATATGGAAATGGTTTTTGACCAGGAATTGATTTTAATTCTAGTTGCAATTTGCATTTTTCTAAACTTCGATTTCAAACTCAAACAATTTTATTAGGATCAATCTTATTGTGTATGAATTCTCTACCAACTTCTAGGATAAAAGTTTTAGTCGCTTTTTTAAACAAACTGTTTGAGTTTATACATCTCGCTTGTGGTGGGAGCTGGTTATATAAACGTTTCCAATTTTATGTATAGCCTCGTTGTCCTATAGTCTTAGACGAGTATGTAGTTGTCCATAGATTGAGTTGCTTAGATCTTGTGTTATAATTGTGATTGGGTATTTGCGTATCATTTTCATATTTATGGTGAGTCATAACTACTTTCAGAAAATATATCTGTCCCAAGTCCATAATGTTTGTCTCTTTGTGAAGATTGTCAGAGGAATAGAGAAATGGTTTTCCGATAACTATTTCGAAAAAACCGTAAACTTTTGACATGACAGCTTGCTGCACTACCCCAGCCAATTATCCCATATGACAGACGTGACTCAATTAGCGAAAAGTTAATTATTTCAAGATGAGCAACATCCATGATATTTTTGAGGTATTTGATTCTAAACAGGAAACTCCTGAGAGTCTGTATACTTTTACTTATGTGAAAATCCCACCTCATGTGACAATCTTTGTGAATTCCGAAGAATTTTGCATGGTTCGAAAGATTCTGTGTCCGTGGTTGTTTATATTTAAGGAGTTATAGTCGGGCAATTTATATTTATATCAAGAGAATGGGACGAACCAAATTTCATTAAAATTTATGTTAACTAGCTACTGGTTGAAACAGTGTAATATATTTTGCATATCATTTTCAACTGTTTTTTTAAGTCATTCCAGGAATCTGCTTCATAAAAAAGTACTATATCATCAGCGAAGCTCAGAATGGTACCAGCGGAATTCAGGTCAAGTATGCTGTTTATGTATAATGTGAATAAGATGGACCCCAAAACGGTGCCTTGAGGTACACCGTATTCAATGATATTTTTATCACTTATATTTTCATTAATCACTACATATTGTTCCCTGCAAAATACTGCGAAAAAATGTTGACTAGAAATATATTGATATATTGATAGAATATTGGAAGTCAGTATATCGCCATGAAAATATTAGTTGAATATTTTCAAAACGATATTGGCTAGAAAACATCTCGAGATATTGGTCTCAATATGTCTTAAGATATATTAGTGGAATATTGAAAGTGAATATGGTGCAACGTCGCCATTAAAAACATTGAAATATTTCGATGGTAATGACATAAAAATATTGCTTCAATAGTCACAACGCATTATTGGTCCAGAATATTTTTAGGTAGATTTCAATAGAAATACTACCTATTGGTCCCGTCATCACAACAAAACTTTCAAAAAATATATCTTTGCCGAAAAATACCATATCTGCTATATTTATATATATTGTTATGATTGGTTGTTTATATGATTTTGAATTTGTATATATATTTGGTGAATTTATTTCACACATTATAATTTCTGGATCCCTATCATACCAAATAAAAACTCCGGCTATGTTATGTTACCTTTCTCTTTTTCAACCTCTTTCACCTTATCCCAGCTCAGTGAGGTACGCCTATGTCGATTCCTGCGATCTGTATTACCAACCTGGCACTAAGGATTCGATAAGAAAAGCTGTTCAGTGGAGAAAAGTGAGGTTAGAAATTGAAAAATAAACAGCAGTTGCAGAGAATAATCAAATTGGTTGGTTTTTTTATTCAAATCAAAACTTATAAATACCCTACTCTGCGATAGCTACCTTTTACTAGCAAACAATGAATAAAATGGTGCAATATGGATGTTGACAAGATTTAATTGTGGATTTTCATTGGATATTCGGTTGGTCATATACTTTTGATAACAGAACTACTTCAGGAGTGCCCTCTTGATACATATGCATCGACTAGAGCATGGTATAATAGTAAAAAGGTAAAGAAAATTGCAAAATAACATAGCTTTATCGACGATAACTAAAATACCTAATAATAATAATGATAATTTTAAGTTTAATTATTTTGCAAGATTGCTTAACATAACAATATTTAGAAAAATTGAATTAAACGGTTTTCTTCACATAAAGGATTCAATATAAAATTGAACCAGAAAATGGTAGATCTCAGGTGAAAAACAACTACTTTCCTGGCAAATACCACGCAGAACATTGAATGATATTCACCTGAAAATCCATGCATACTTCCATATAATATCAATGGACATTGAATGCAAATGTTTTTCTGATAAGCTGATTATGTTCAATTTATGTCGTCACTCAACAATCCGCATACCGGTTTCGGCTTTGGCCTCATCAGTACGGAGAGTCAACCAGCCAAAGTCAAAGATAAGTGCCATGTGAAGTGGAACCATCATCGATCTTGTAACACCTATAGGTACGCCGGAAAAGATAAACTTTAACTGGCGGTACCTAGTGAGAGAAAGAAACACTCCGAAAATCTCCCACCTCGATAGGTTTCTAAATAAAAGATTCCTTCTCAGTAGGAGTGGCAAGCCCGTCTAGCATATAGTGAAAGATAAGTGCCATGTGAAGTGGAATGAATAGAAAAATCGAATTAAACGGTTTTATTCACATAAAGTGTTTCTTTCTGTTACTAGGTACCGCCAATTAAAGTTTATCTTTTCCGGCGTACCTATAGGTGTTACAAGATCGATGATGGTTTGTTTACGTTGTGTCTCACTTCAGCCAGAGTTCTTTGGACTTTTGGCTGGTTGACTACTCCGTACTGATGAGCCTGAAACCGGTATGCGGATTGTTAGGTGAACACGACATAAATTGAACATAATCGAGCTTATCAGAAAGAAACATTTGCATTCAATGTCCATTGATATTATATGGAAGTATGCATGGATTTTCAGGTGAATATCATTCAATGTTCTGCGTGGTATTTGCCAGGAAAGTAGTTGTTTTTCACCTGAGATCTACCATTTTCTGGTTCAATTTTATATTGAATCCTTTATGTGAAGAAAACCGTTTAATTCGATTTTTCTATTCATTCCACTTCACATGGCACTTATCTTTCACTATATGCTAGACGGGCTTGCCAATCCTACTGAGAAGGAATCTTTATTTAGAAACCTATCGAGGTGGAGATTTCGGAGTGTTTTTTCTGTCACTAGGTACCGCCAGTTAAAGTTTATCTTTTCCGGCGTACCTATAGGTGTTACAAGATCGATGAATTGACTTTTTTGCAAATTTTGACTTTTGGCTGGTTGACTACTCCGTACTGATGAGGGCCAAGAAGCCTGAAACCGGTATGCGGATTGTTAGGTGAACACGACATAAATTGAACATAATCGAGCTTATCAGAAAGAAACATTTGCATTCATTGATATTATATGGAAGTATGCATGGATTTTCAGGTGAATATCATTCAATGTTCTGCGTGGTATTTGCCAGGAAAGTAGTTGTTTTTCACCTGAGATCTACCATTTTCTGGTTCAATTTTATATTGAATCCTTTATGTGAAGAAAACCGTTTAATTCGATTTTTCTATTCATTCCACTTCACATGGCACTTATCTTTCATAACAATATTTGTTATTTGTTATGATTGCTAGAAAAAATCTGGAACCAGTCTCGCTTCTTTTCACGAAAACTAGAGATCCATTTGAAGTTAAAGACAAATCAAATGTCATTTACAAATTTGAATGTTCAGATTGCCATAAAACCCATATAGGACAAACATCGAAAAAACTCAATGGTCGAATTACATATCATAGAAGCGACTGCAAAACAAAGAACAAATCATGTGCATTAGCCGAACATGTCATCTGTAGTAAACACGAAATGGATTACGAGAGTGCCAAAGTCATGAAGACAGGAAAAAACTATTTAAAAAAAACATTTTTAGAGATTATATCTCTTAATTCAGAAGGTACTGTCTAAATAAAAAATCCGCGCAAAGTATATCATATCTCCAAATATTATGTGCTTTAATTTTACATCCTCCTGTATCTTATTTCGTGATACCACCGCATTTTTATCTACCACAATTATGTCTGTTTTCTATATGAGTGTTGGTTGTTTTTTTAATTTTTACTAAGTATTTGTTCTCTGTTTTTTACGACATTTTTTCCAAATTGGTATCTCAGAACACATCCCGACTTAGTGTCGAATGTTGATAAATGAATAATTGTTAGAATAAGTATGTGTTTTCAATCTGTAACCTGTTTATTTGATGTAATTAATATGTTTTTTAAAAGATGACGTGTTTTAACATTATGCTGTCCTATCTGATATTGCGATTTCATACTTTTAAACCTCAAGTGAGTAAGTACATCACACATCTTTTGATTACCAACATATCTGTAATTTTTGTATCATTTTATAGATGTCTTAGGGAAAGGAATAAAGACATTCCGAAAGCTTGACAAGTAACAAAGAGTTTTCTTTTAATCATTGAGGCCTGATGAAGGATATATCTGACTGCAAACCCAAGATAGTTTGAATACCTTTATATATATATATATATATATATATATATATATATATATATGAAAGAGAGTAATATCGAGGGGACTGTTAAAAACAAAATGGAAGGAATTAAATGGACATAGCCCTCAGAGAGAAGTGTTAACCGTAGACACGTGTTTCGGGCTCTCGGCCCTCATCAGTACGGTGGAGAAGTGCAAGGATGAACAACACTTGGTAGAAAACGACAATTCAACGGAGTCAACGAACAGAAGCCAACCGCTCATTTGTGATTTCGGTCAGCAGACCCTGAATTCCAGGGCAACAACCAACGTACTGATGAGGGCCGAGAGCCCGAAACACGTGTCTACGGTTAACACTTCTCTCTGAGGGCTATGTCCATTAAATTCCTTCCATTTTATATATATATATATATGGAATTTGTCAACAAACTGGAGGTCATATTTTCCAACCGAATGGGATGACATTTGGCTAAAAAATATTTTCCATCAATACCTCGAATAATTTTGAAGATGGCGGCATTTGAAAATAAAAAAAAAATATCAATCTCATTTTTATACCAATATCAGCAAACTATAACTTTTGATAAAACTTCATGAGCTCCACAACTTTTATTCAAAGTATTTCTCTAAAATATACGCAAAAAAATGCTGTAAATTACAATTCATGAGAATTTACCCCAAATTTGCGTTTTGGTATTTTATATAAATAAATATACAAGAAAAAATTCTAAACTGTCAGCAACCTATAGTTTGAGAATAATCTGCTTGATATATTTCATGACAAAAATAATATTTGAAATTATTTTTGTAAAATATACTCTCTAATTACGTTTCGGATAACAAAATGCCCTAACGTATAGGGGTATATATAGATTAGGTATAATTTCTTCTCCTTAAACAAATACTCAACATTTTTCATTTTCAGGGGAAGAGGAATCCTAAAAACTGATGATGAGTGTTTTGTTATGACATAGTTTTTTTTTTATACGAAATTGATCCATGGGAATTGTGAAACAACAAATGGAAGTATTCAGATTTTTTCTGCATTTCAGATCGTCAACTGTTTCTTCACAAATAGATAAAACACAATTAGTTTAATATTTCAGATTCTGATAGGAGTGTAAAAAATACTTTTTCGAAAATAATTGATTCTCTCAAGCATGATATCAATTTGATATTCTATTGAAAAAATATCAAAGAATTCAAATACCACCTGAAAACAAAATTCAAGGAAATACAATGTACGGGTTTTCCGTTCGAGTTATTTATCTGTCTTGATTATCACCTGAGAAAGAGCTGCAATTGAAGGAATAAAATATTTTCTATTTTATTATTAATTTAGTCTGTTTGATTATCAGACTTGAATTGCATAGCTATCGATTATCCAATGAATGCATTGATATTGAAGTAAACAAAAGATATTTGACTACAAAACCACGACATTACCGAATCAATTTAGTAAAATATGTTTTCAAATGTTCTTTGCATCTATATTGGTTTTGGAAGTTCCGGTGTTTCCGAGAGTAAATTATATATGTTCACATGAGAGTGAAGGCGTATTTTGTGGGCATGGAAAATGAATCACTTGAATTATTCGAAAAGTTAAATTGAAAGCTCGAGATCTATCAATATAAATAATCTAAAGTAGCCAACTGCTCTTGTGATATCATGTTTCCAATGGTGAAGCTAAATCAAAAAATCAAATTATGTTTCAAAAATGGAACCTGAAAAATATTGATTCAAGAGTAATCTACTAACTCTGAGAATATTATTCTAGAAATATTAATGTCTTTTCAGGAGAAAATATCTATTTCAATATATCGGGTGACCATTGGGCCTTCTATGGCTATAACAATAAACAATTTGTAGGTCCTGGATGTGGTCGACAATGCTCAATTTCAATCTGCAAACAAAATTTTGTCACATATATCGCCATCAAACTCGGCTTTTATTCCTCAAATGACAAAGAGCTGTAAATTTGTGATAAAAGCGATGTTGTTTTACTACTTCTCATTGGAGAGAACATTTGATTGGTTCACATAATCATCAGAGTAAGTAATTTCTCATGTAGTGGTATAAAAACGCATAAGTATAAACAAGTAAATAAGATTAATTTTAGAAGATGGACATTTTTTTAAGCAAGCCTCTATTTGTCAAACTACAGTAGTTCTGAAAAAATACCATATTTAGGTGGAGTTCTAACTGTTTGGGAAGAAAAAAGGAAGCAGCTCCATAGTACAAAGAATTGATTCATTTAACAGAAAAGCGTATGCATTTCGGAAAGCTACCTTGGCATTTTCAGGCACTCACAAAACTAATATAATTAAGTTGGCATTTTAATTTCAATTGCCCATTTCTATCGAACAAATGAATCCTTCCTAAAGTAGAGCACACTTCCGTTTTTCTACTGGATATTGTAGTTTCGTATAAATAATATCTGTGGAATGTAAATGAAAATTGCCGATTTCCTTCAAGGAGCTGATATAAATTGATTAGATTTTCATCTCCCTTATACGTAATCTTATTAGTCATTAATTTTAATTTAATATCACCAAAGTGTGTGGAGGATAAACCGCGGAATAATTCTCCAGCAAAATTTCTCAGAATAGGCGAGTATCTAACTCCCTAAAATCACAATATAACGTCCTACAGGAGGTCTGCTAATAGATGAAGAGGAGATCTTTCTCATGAGGTACGCCTAACACAAATATGTCAACATTGTCTACAGAAAGGATTTTTTCCTGAAAAATGAATGTACAAAAAAACATGTAATGTGAGAGAGTTCGAGAATTGGAACAAACATGCACTTTCTACTGAAATGTTCCACATTTTTGTTCCAGCATTTTGATTTTATTGGTAAAAAATAAATTTAAAAAATAAAAAAACACGCTTTTGTAACTAAAAAGATGAAAATAATAAGAATAAAGTCATCGACCAAAAACTTTCAGTTGTCATAATTTTGTAAAAAAAAAATAAGTAGAGAGTAACCCACGCTTTTACATTAACGTTAATCTACTGGTCTATGACTTTATTCTTATTATTCATAGCTTTTCAGTTTTATTGCTACAGAAGCGTGTTTTTTTTTCACCAGAAAAACGTGTTTTTAAACTATCCACCTACGGGAGAAAACTATGAGAAGTTTTTATTAAAACCTATAAGGTATTTTGTACATAACTCTAGGTGAAAGTACTGAGACCGTACCAGTGAATCCACCAAATTTTCGAAATGTAAATTGAGCATTTAACCAGTGAATTCCCCAATTTTTGTGAATTATATTTTTTTTCTGACTATCTTGGTTAGAATACCAGATCAAAGCTATCAAATTATTGTATGTCATCTTTCCCCAATACGAATGCAATATTTCAAATGATTCAGACGTAATTGGAAATTAATTTAAAAAAATCGTTTCATACATTCATACATACACACAGGTGGAGCTAATGAAGCGTGTGTGAAAAGTTGTTCTCTACAAGTATGTGTATTTTTAATATCAGTTTACAGGATGTGAGGAATCTTGATTCTTGCTTATGAGACAGGTTATATATTTCAATATTGGTGAAAAAAGTAAAAAATCATGAGGTTTGGAGGAAAGAATATAGGAACGAAATATTAATGATATCAATAATATTTGGAGGAAAAAAATATAAGAACGAAATATTAATAATATCAAATAATCTCTTGGCGAGAGTAATTGTTGTAGCATCGGGTTGCGAATGCTCAATAATTGACAATTTTTTCCTCTATATAGTTTGTGTCTTTATTGATTAAAAATATTTTTTTCAAGTTCAATTGTTGAAAAATAAATTGTGGACTCTGAGGTGTAATGTCGATGGTCAAATCTATCTGAAATTCCACTAGAGATTTCAAGGCAAACAAAAGACCCTCCTTCACCACATTTTTACTAAACATGGTTTTTGAAATAAATACACGTGTTTCACTATATAATACTTTCTTCAGGTGGAGATGACTCCCAGTATTATAGTGCGTCCAGATACATTACGGAAGCTTGACCAATATAGGTTCAATTAAATCTTTGACAAGGAATAATGTACACGTCATTTGATGTATAAAAAAAATCCAATTTAGTTTTAGTTTTGGTGGTACTTTTATATTTTCATTTTCGAAAATAACATCAAAGACTTTAGATGTTAGATAATCTATGTGAGGTAACGAACAGAAAAAGTTAAATTATTTTGTGGTGTTCCAACATTGTTGTCTTATATAATATCCGGGATATCTCCCACTTTGGTGAATAGGCTTTATATATTTGCAATGAGAAGCACACTACCTTTTATGATTCAACAAATATTTTAAAATAAAATTTCAAAAAATAAATAAAAAACAGTTATTTGATATTTTCCAAAATATTTCACAGTGGGGCAGCGTATTCAAAGCTGTAGGTTTCGACAGAATATATTAAAGTGATTGCGCAACTTACTCTGAAGACATGAGTTCGGCAGTAATATCCAGACTAATATATATACACAAAAAACAACAGAAACGAATTTTGTTTGCCAATTCCGCAAAATGTCTATAATATTTTCATGTACTCTGCTTCGGAGTTCAGTTAATATTTATTTCATATCGAGAATCGACCAGATTTTCGATGAATCAGGGTGCAACTCTCACGCCTAGAGTAGGTATTACGTTCTCTTAAATGTACCACTTATAATTCCGAAGTCCCAATATGCAGGCATGTTGCAAATTCCTGAAGTTGATGAATTCGAAAAAGGAAACATTGGAGTAGCTTCCGTGCCACGATCTATGCAAATTGCAGCGTATCGATATCGATTGGAGAACATTTCGCGGATAGTTGGCAAACAAATTTATTTGCTGTTTTCTATACAATTTCCAGGCGCGCGGTTGCCTAGGATGCCATGTTGAGTGGTCGCAAAAATGAAAGAGGACACACGAGTGTGCCAAATATGAGTTACATAATGAAAATAAACCGGAAAGAATGCATGTGAGGATAACACGATGTGTTTACCAATACTAGAATTGATGTATTACAGAATTCTTGAACAAAACTCGACGAGTTAATAACGAGTTAATAATTAGTTTCCTTATTTGCTCCACTTACACATCTGAACCTGAATTTATCCACTGGGTAAAAGTGGTCTCAGTTGGTATTAAATACTTAGAAGGAATACCCATTTACAAATGTGTAACAATGTTTAATAATATTAAAATATAAATTTTAACATCGTTGTAACCAACCTCAGAAAATATTATTCTTCATGATGAAACTTTAAAGAGTTTTCAGATAACTTTTATTATGTATGAAAAACTTAATAGAATCTTGTTGGAGTTTATGTATATTCATGTTTGGTATATAGTAATGATGAATTGTGATTTCGAACAACCCTCCAAATGAACAAGTTACTCAAAATGTAACTGCTACTTGTAACTCAGAATGATGGGTGATGGAATTCGGGTTTCTTCAAATATTGTTTGCGTCCATTTCCAGTGAAAAGAAATGCTTTTGATTTACAAATACAACATATTATGGTATGAATTGACTAACAAATTAACAGAATTTTTTGTTTAGGATATCAAAAACCTCATCAAAATGTTAATAATGTTATATGGTATTTTCGAAGAAAAGGAACCGATGAAACATAGATAAGAAACTTGAAATATATTCATAAACTGGAGTTATCGAACACATCAATAGAATTGAATGGTTTATGTAAGGAATTTCATTAAATATATATATATATATATATATATATATATTCCTAAATTTATATTCAATAATAACTATACGTTGACTACTACTTTTTTCTATTTTCAGAAAACTACTTTGCTGGATTTCTCGAAAAACTAGTTCTTCAACGACAACAATTATTTACAACTACTAGTACTACGTTATTGTTGTTCCAGAAAAACTTGACTATGGACTTCTTTTCGGATCAAGAGAGAAAACTTTTCAAGATATTATCATATATGGTATTTTATATTTTATGATTATTTTACTTTCATTTTATACTTTATACTGATATTATTTTCAATAATAGATTTTACAATTACTGGTACTGCTTTCAATTATACTGTTTTATCATTTTTCCCATATTTTCCTTCAGTTGTTCTTTAAATTCATATTGAATTGGATATTTTATTAATTTGAATCTCTCATTTTATTTACTTTTATTTTGTGTACATACTCTTTCGCTTTTTCATTATTCAACAATTAATTTTTTTAATTTTCCCATATTATTTATCAATATACCTTTATCATCATCATCATCATATTTCTTATAATATACTTCTTTAGTATTTTATTATTATTATCATTTCCACTTTCATTTCTCACATACATTCATTTTATACACAAAATATTTTTAATCTTCATTTCTTTTAATTTTTCTTCAAAATTCACATTATTTATTATCCATTTCTATATTTTTCCTTCTTCATAATCTATATTGTTTTATATTTATAAACATTTTCGAAATTGTTTTTCACTTTACTTTTCCAACTAACCTGTACCAATAATTTTATCAACTTTTCTGTTTTTCAGTATTATGATAGTTATTCAATATCTTTCTTTTCTTTCTATACTTTTTATTTAGGCGTTGTTTTGTTTCCTCTAATATTTTTTCTCATTGATATTTTTATTCTTTACATTTGTTTTTCATTTTATTTTCTTTTATTCAAATGTTTCTGAAATCCTAACTATCTATCAAATTAGTTTTTTAACTTTTTTCCCTTTTATTCCTTAACTTGCCTATCAAATTTGTTGATCTACTATTTATTATTCCCTAAATTTTCTTTTTTATTATTTGTCTCTCCTTCTATGGAATCTTGCTTGTTTTGGAACTGCAAGCCTATTTTTTGTTTCACAAATTTTCAATAGAAATTTCATGTTAATTTTTTCTACTATTTTCTTTTTTATAATTTCAACTTTTTCTTGTTTTTGAAAGTGAAATTTATTCAAATTCTTTCCTACTTTTATATAAGACATTTAACTATCTATTATTATTATTATTTCATTATTTGTATTACTTTCTTTTATTTCAAAAATTCTATTCGCCCTGTGAATGTCATTTATTTGCATCACTCTTATTTTTTTTTTATTTTTTTTTATTCTTGTATCATTCATCTTTATTATTATTATTTTTTTATTTATATTCCCTATTTTTAACTCAAGATTTTGGTTAGCCACGTTCATGTCATTCACTTTCATTATTATTATTTTATCATTTTCGTTCCCTTTTTGCAATTCAAAATTCATCTTAGCCATTATTATGTCATATATTTTCATTATTTTTACTTTATTACTTATTTTACCCTTTTGCAACAAAACCTTTTTATTTTCCACATTCATATTATGTATAAACTCATTATTTTTGTGATCTAGATTCTTTTTTATATTTTGTATTTGTTTATCCATTTTTTCTAATAAATTGTTCCTATCATCTGTTTTTTGTATAACTATCCCTTGACTTACATTTTTCTCACTACTTGTTTCTAATGGTTTACATATTACTTCTTATTTTCTTTAAAACATTTTTCCATACTTTCTATTATTCTATCATTCATTCTTTTATTTTCTCTTCCATTCTTGCTGAATTTTCTTTTAAATCCTTTCATACTTTCTTTTATTTCATTTTTCATACTTGCCGAATTTTCATTCATTCTTTCCATTTTTTCTTCCATTCTAACTGAATTTTCTTTCATTTCATTCATATCATTTTTTATACTTGCTGAATTTTTATCAATTTTTTCATCCATTCTTGCCATATTTTCATTCATTTTTTCTAAAATTTTTTCTAACATTTTATTACTTTCCATTCCTGTACTTTCACTTTTTATTTCTATCTCTCTCACTTTACTACTCTCTCCTTGTTCCGGATCGCCTCTCTCTCTACCTTCTGCACCTTCTTCCAAACCAACTTTCTTACCATCTCTCAAATCCATTTTTTTTTATTTATCAATATCTAACCTTACACGTTGAAATGTCAATTGCTAATGTTCGCCCAGTGTTACGATAATATTAAGAAATAATATATTGCCTTTACTTGTCCTTACTCTGCCTTGAAATGATATATTGCCCTTACTTTGCCACTACGTTGCTATAAATATTAAGAAATAATATATTTCCCTTACTTGCCCTTACGTTGTGGCGCCATTTGATATGTTTTGATATATTGAAAAATATACATTGTTTTTATATAATGAATGAAGCTATTAGTTTTTTCTATTCTTTGAGCCAAATTGATATGATATAAATAGATATTTCTGCCCCTGTAATAATAATTGCCAGCGAACGTCACTGTTCTCTCGTCACGCTACCAACAATTATTATTTTCCTTGCCACGGCTAGACAACAGTTGGTACGCTCTTATCTCAAAAGGTGGCCGGTTCAAAGCAATAGATACACTGCCACTGGTGACTAACTTCAGTTTATTGAATGATCTTTGTTATGTTAGTTGATCATTGTGAGAAAATAAACAACCAATTATCAAAAACAATTATCTCCTTTATTCAGTAATATAACTTATACTAGAGTGAATCAAACAAATATTCACTTATAATACCACAAGAGCTTCAAAATTATCGGGTATTTCCCGATAGGTTCGTTGCAAACAAATGAAGGAGTCAAGTTTTTCAGGTTAAAAAATCACGAGCGCGAAGCGCGAGTGATTTTTCCTGAAAAACTTGACGACTTTATTTGTTTGCAGGGAACCTTGAGGGAAATGCCAGATAATTTTGAAGCTCGTGTATTCGAGGATTATTTTTCCAAACAGTGGTCATTGCATCCCAATCTTTTTCCTCCAACGCTGCTGCACTTGCCCTCCGTTTTTCCGGAATCGATTGTAAAGCCTTACGCTTGGCATCACGAGCTCCTCGAGCGGTCTTGAATGCAGCATCCGAAAATGGGTTGATTTTGATGTCGAAATCGTTCAAATACTTTTCTTGAAGTAATTTGGCAGTCTGATTCCACATTGTTTTTATTGTACCTTCTTTATAGTCTTCTCCATCCATTTTCTTCATATTGTAAGCGTAATCTTTCATAATGTTTGCCAATTGCGCTTCACTCGTTTCAGCACTCAATGTGTATTCCCTCTCAGTACAAAAAGTAGTAAATTGGTTCCAAACTGTTTTTTTTGCCTTCTCCGTATTAATGGGAACATTTCCTTTGACTTTTTTATCGATGGTGGACAGAGAACAAACTCCAAATCGACTCATTTTCATGCAAAATCTCCAATTGTCACAATTGAATTCAACCTGTCAGTTTGAAGTGTGGTTAATTTGACTGGATCATGTTTTGTTTTTTATATATAGCAACTACCAGAGAAAATTTTCAAAAAATTATCAGTATAATACCATGTAGGTTGTACCACGTGACGTCGAATGGTGCAATTCTATTGGTCGATATTTGGGTCGGAAAAATAATCACGAATAATAATAATAAATCAGATCATGGATAGAATAAACAGAACCTCACTTTTCGTGAATGTAAAATTTTCTGTTATTGTTCAAAATAAAGTGAAATAGCGTTCTTCGAATGTGCAATTGGTTATTTGTGAAATAGTTCTGGACCGGAAATACACTATGAAAGTTTTAATACCTGGTTGGAACTGTTGGTGTTCAAACTATACCATAAAACAGGATGTCTCCTCTCTTCATTTGCTGTCAGGACTGCAATACCAGTATCAGGAACGATATAGATGCGGAAATCAGCATCAGGATCCGTGGTTATATTATATCATTAAGGTAATATTTGTTTTTGTTTCCCAAATGATGGAATTATTCCATTTTTTTATTAGTAAAATTTGTGCGTACTATCTGCTTGGAAATATTTTTTCATCTTCCTCGAGGCTTTGTTTTCTGTCGCTTAGATCCATCTTTTTCCTGTTGTTTTCCTATTTGAATTTTTGAATTCGCGCACTAAATTGTCAAATTTCACTGTTTAGGTTTATCTTACTCAATTTATATATCCAACTATTTTTCCATACTTATTACTATTTACAAATTCTAATAATAATTGTTTATGATATCAACCAATTGCTATTCCCTCACAATTTCCAATTTTTACCTATGACCATCTATTCTCTGATTGGCTATTATCATGAAGACGTTTGCTGTTCTACCATTGGTTACTTTTAGTTATCTCCAATTTCATATACTGTATGTTTCAAATTTACAAATGTGTTGATTACTGTTTATTCCTGAAAATTTTGTAAATTTAGACTTTTTGTTGGCTTTTTTTCAATTATGGTTTATGATCATTATGACAGTGTATGAAATTGATTGTTTTATATCATTTTGACATTTTTATCTATCCATATTATACAAAGGCTTATAAATAAATAGAACTTCAAAAGTTATTCAAAAAAAATCTCTTGGAACTAATAACTATTTAGTAATTATTATTTTTGTGTTTTTTTTTTTTTTTTTAAACCTTTAACTGGCATAACATAACATAACAATATATATATATATATATATATATATCTTTACAATTTTTGAGTTATACTAGATGTAAATCCATATTGAAGAAAACAAAAGGCACTTACTTCATTAAATGATTTTCACTAAACTGGGTGTACAAATCACGACACGTATTTTGCTATACAAAATGTTTTTCAGGTGGAGATAATTATTATAATGGGGACTAAGTAATGTGGGGATTATAACCATTACCTGTGTAATCTTCAGTGAAACCAATTTAACAACGGAGAATTATTTGAGTTGATCTGGTCATCAAGCAAATATTGTAATTTTTTGCATTTTTTGAGGAAAGGAGCAAAAGTTGAATTTGTTTTACCATTGACGTAACAGTTCATATGTTCCGTTGATCGCTTTTTAAATGTTCTGCATGTTTGGTCTATGGAAAGGTATATTCAATCAGCGAAATGAAATCGAGGAATCACTAAATTAAATGGACATAAATATCTCGAATTCATCAACCATTATCTTCCAGAAATCTTGGAAGATATAAATGAAAATGTTTCAAGGAAACTCAAATTCAATTTCCTCAAAAGGGTTAGGGCTTGTATCCAAAACAATGGTGGACACTTCGAACAGTTTATGAGATGAGAAAGGATTTAGAAGAAATTGTTCAGTAAATAGATAGTCTTCTATTTTCATTTTTAAGAAACTGCCATGACACTCTTCTTGTACGCCACTATGGAAACTGTTTTTTTTCCAAAATAGAGCAACCATTGAAGGAAAACATCTCTGCAAATTTGATTGAAGTTTTTTTAAATCTACGATAGTGATTCTCCAGTTTCAACATCCTGTACCTCTGCAAAAAAGCAGCTTTGTGAAAAAATGTATGTGAAAAGGTCATCAATTTTTTTGATAGAATATCCAGTCGTAATTCGAATTAGTAATTAGGATTGAAAATTCACTTCAGTCGAACAATTTTTTCATTACTAACATGTTTGTATTCATAAAAGCGCAATTCTCTTGAAAACGGTTGTGTTTTCTGCATTCAAACAGGTATACATTTTTTACAATGAAAAATGCGAAAAATTAATAATTTTTTTTTATTTCACCAGTGTCGTAAAAAATAAGGGCGAAAACGAATCATGATACCCTTCTGGTACGCCATTGGTGGCAACTGAAAATGTGTTTGTTTTTCTCAAAATAAATCACTTATTGAACAAAAACATCATTCAAGAAGTAATTGAAAATTTTTCAAAACTGTGGAAGTTATGAATAAAAATGATTTTAAATTTTTCATTTCAAACACCCTGTATCGAACAAACAACATTTCAGAAAAAATATATTGGGAAAGTCCTATTTATTTTTCGAATGGAATTTTCCGTTTCAATTTGGCACCATAGTTTCGGGGCACCCTGTATATTTCATTATTGTCTTTTTTTAAACTAATCTGACGCATTAGCTATTGGCCTAATTGATCACAGATCCCTTATAATACCCACTTTGGTAGATTTTTCTATGCCGGCATCCACCAGATGAGTCAGATATGGATAATTGTAATATCATAGCCAGGATAATGCAACATATCATAAAAAAATGGAGGTGATGTTAAATGAATGACCGTAAACAATCCTAACATCTACCAATTGAAAGAAAAAGTTTCGAAAAATATCTCAGTCTTTCAACGTGTCCGTTTCGAATTCCAAATGTCAAACTGATAAAAATTATTTGCCTGCCATACTTTTGAAGATGCTTCAAATAATTCAAAGGCGGTTAGAATTAATAACATGTTGTGTGATAATTATGGGTTATAATTGATATATCTGAATCTGTATTTTCCCACTTAGTAGCATATTTCTCACCGGTAAAGAACACTCATTGTGAGAGGTTCAAATTGCACTTGTAAATATGTTACCTTCGGATATTTCTATACAGGTAACTCAGGCTGAAGATTTGAATAATTGAATAATATTAAACTGTGGAACTAATAGAGGAACGAAAGTTTGAAATAATCTATGTTATGAGTCGCGTTATAAACTGAAAATAAGTATCCGAGTTGCTTCCTCTTGAAACGCTATATGCGAAAAAAGAAATGTCTCCACATTTGGGAGCAATTTAAAACAAAAGTCAATGAAATTGAAGACTAATTTATACTTATCGCACTGTATTTATTTTTTATGAAATTATAACGTAAAGATCAGCCAGAAATGTTTCAGTTGAAAATAATGTTTACACAAGAATCAATACACCAAGAGATCAAAAATATAATAATTACGAAATACCATGTGCTGATCGTGAGAAAGTATGCATATGGCAGACGGAAAGGTACTTAAAAAGTAGGATGACTGAACACAGAAGAGGCTGCAAAAATATGCACAATTCATGGAAAAAAACGTCTTGCAGAACACAAAGTAATTCCTCCGTACCTTGGATTTCGAATCAGAGGGCACATTGGTCAACAAACAATATTGAAAAAAAAACACCGAAATCATGAAATAACAAAATATTAATAACAATGCGTGAATAAAAGATCCGATATTTCATCCTGATCAAACAATAACTATAAATCAAAGTTTTTTTTTATTCGTCGTTCTTATTAGAAATTGAAAAAACTGGGAAACAGTTTGGTTTGTTCACCTTCGTGTCTATGGTGTTCATTTCAATAAACCAGTATATGTATTTACATATACCTAATGTCGATTTGTTTTCATCGTGAACAAGGAAAGCTACCCTAGATTTTCTGAGGGTTTTCTCCAAAGACTAATTGTCATTTCAGGAGAGTTTTCATTTAATTTTTGCTTCATACAAACATTCTAGAATTCTATTCTAATGTATGTTCTTGTTTTCGTACTTCATGTTACTGAAGATGAAACAATACAGTTTTTGAAACGTCGACCACTTAAAATTCCCGCCAATTCAATTCAATACTATTCTACTCAGCTATATAGAAAAAAGTACATCGAATATAACCGCATTATATAAAAACTTATGTAAAATCATAAAATTCATTCAAAGTAAATTGTAAAACACATTTTTCTTTCTTTCAAACACTTTTGGTAATTTTTCGGACTCTCATCTACAAAGTAGGTATAACACATGATAACTTTCTCTAAGGATTTGTAAATGACAATGTCGCACTAGCAGTAATAAGAACTTACCCGCGTTACACTTGAAATAATCACGATGTTATCACTCTAAAATTTCGAATCGGACTGAATAAAATATTCAAAATAATTTCGGATAATCCCACCGAAAACTACATGTAGCGAAACTAGAAAATCAGGTTAGCTGCTGGACATTGCAATTGTTCGAAAAAGGGTAGCAGTTGTTTCTTGGCAATGCGGCTTCCTAATTGACGCATGCCGTAAGGTACATTGTCCCTTGCCGGGACGAAACTGACCCTTTCTTGAGTTTAGATTCCCACATGTGGATTCGGTGGAACAGGTTTGGAGTGACCAGTGTTATTTTTTTAATGTATACATTGGTAACCTGATTTTTATACGCAATAGAAAGGGTATTTTACGTTTTGTATTGTCCACACGAAAGGGATGACTTTGAAGGACAACTGCGAGTCCGTGGGACAGTGGAATTTCGAAGTGTCAGTTATACTGATGAATATATACCGGGAGATTGAAAATGGGTTAGGTGTGTAAGTTGTTCCTCAGGAATGGCATGTCTTTTGAAATATACCTGTGTTTTCTCGACAATTACTCTTGAAAATCTGACGTACACCACACAGGTTCAGGATGTTCAATTTAACGTGATCTATTTGGTATGAAATTCCTCTAGTTCCGTTTATCTTTTTTTTTTCTTTTTGTTCTTCGTTTAGTAGGTAGGGAGTTAATTTCGATCTTATATATTATGAGTTTTGAAGACTAATATTTTATTGAATTTGTTACCGATTCTTTTCAGTTTTTCGAAAGGGCCAGGGATATATGAAATTAGATTTGTCCCTGATTATTGTAATTATTTGATCAAGCTCGGTTTTCTGAAAGGAAACAGAAATGATTTGCAATATTAATTATGTTGTGAAATAGTTTGGATGAATCTTTCTCAATCGTTACGTTACCGAAAAATTGGAAATTTTCATGATATACTTTTGAATCCAAAATAATAAAACGCAGTAACATATCACGATAAATTCTGTAATTTACCTTTCTTCAACATTCATAGTTTCCACGATATTTCTAAAATCGACCCATAAATTCATTGTCCTTCTACCAGCTTCACAAATATTCAAATTACCAGAACGGAAACATTTGGAATTCTTCTTGTTCGGATTAAGGCTGCTGAAGGAAATTATTTTGGAGTATACAGGGTGGCTCAAAAACGTGTTACATATCATGGTTGTGTTTTTTTAACTGGAACACCCTGTATTTCGTTACACTTTTGAATAGGTCAGGAAAAAATGATATTTCATAAGGTACTAAGTACCTAACTATAGCCGTTCTCGAGTTATTCATTTTTTATGAAAATGCTAGGTACAATTGGAAACTACATAACATCGAAATGTATAGAAATCATCCCTTCGAATTCTGACCAAGTATAAAAGAGGTTTTGGGCTATTGATTTCGATAAAACCCGTTTCTCAATATTATACAGAATGGTCAAAAATCATTGTCATTTTTTCATATTTTCGGACAAAGACAACTTTGTTATTTCAAATGTATTTTTTTGGTCTGAACAATATTAAATTCAATTATCTTTCATTTAATAGTTTTTCAGATATTGGCTTTTTCGAATCAAGATAGCTTTAAAACGACATTTATTTGATTTGCTCACAGAATTCTCATTTGACAGTTGTTATACTTCACTTCATCGAAAATATATACTGTTCACTAAAATGAAGTTATCATTTACATTCATATTCTGACAGTAGTTCATTAAACAGACTATACAAATTTTTTTATTATTCAACTGAAACAACAAACAAAAATATGAAACATAAACGTATTTAATTCAAAGTAGGTGCTAGAAATGACGACCATCCTGTTGAATACAAAGAGCTACTCTCTCTATGAAAAACTTCTTAACATTTAATAACATTTGAGGCGTCACTCTTCGAGAAGCAGCCCTTATTCTCTCCTTCATATTTTCCAGTGTGGTTGGAGGAGTGTCGTAAACCTCATTCTTCAAGTATCCTCATTGGAAAAAATCGAGGTAAGTCAAATCTGGTGATCTCGCTAGCCAAGTTTGTGGTCCTTCCCTATCAATCCATTTATTCGGAAAGCACATATTCAAAAACTGTCTGACACTGAATTTGAAATGTGCCGGAGCTCCATCCAATTGTAACCACATCCGTTGTCTGATATTCAGCGGCACATTCTCCAGAAGCTCAGGCAGATCATCTCGTAAACATTTTTGACCATTCAAGTTTTCCTAAAAAAGTATGGTCCTATAACTTGTGTACCTATAATTCCTCCCCATACGTTAACAGACCATCTATTCAGTTGATCCAGAGTGCGGAAAAAATGAGGATTCACATCACTATAATGATGGAAGTTGTGTCTGTTCACTAAGCCATTGTTATGAAAAGTAGATTCATCAGAAAATAAAATGGAATTCAAAAAATGTTCATCCTCACTAAACTTGTCCAGAACCCATAGACAAAACTCGATTCGTCGATGGAAGTCTATTTCATATGATTCCTGGTGCCTCTAAATACGGTACGGATGAAATTTGTATTTTTTTATTACCCTAGAAATGCTCCGTCTGCTTATCCCTGTATCTTTCTCGATCTTACGTCGACTCGTATGAGGGTTTTCTATGATTGAGCCCATAATCAGAAATTCATTTTTTTCATTTCCAATGATAGATTGGGTCTATTTGCCTTTTCATAAGCTACACTTCCAGTCCTACGAAATTGATGTAGCAATCGTTTGAAAACCAATTTGTTTGGATGATTCCGGTCTGGATATTTTTGGGCATACACCCTCGTCGCCAAAAGGGTAAACACTCACCAATCGCTAAAATAATATCTATCCGCTCTTGAATGGGATAATTTTTTATTTTCGACGCTAATACTTCAGTGAATCTTTTGAATAATGTAAATGTTATTTAGTTTCCAATTGTACGTAGCATTTTCATATAAAAATCAATAACTCAAGAACGGTTATAGTTAGGTACATATGAAATCATATTATTTTTCCTGACCTATTCAAAAGTGTAACGAAATGCAGGGTGTTCCATTTAAAAAAACACAACTTTGATATGTCACACTTTTTTGAGCCACCCTGTATACTCCAAAATGATTTCCTTTTGCAGCCTTAATCAATATACATATAATGAAATGGAGAAATTCCCGAAAAAATTAATGGTTGGGTTTACAGGGACTGTGTGGTATAGGGTGCCGCACCCTGTATATTTGATAGGCTATTAGGACTAGATAATCTGAAACTATTGCAAGCAAATTTGAATTTTGGAATAGGAATTCTCAGAACCTCGCACTCACAGTTTAAACTGTTGTACCACAAAATACAGAATCATATCAAATATGAAGTTTGAGAACAGAAAATTGTTAGGTAACAATTTTTAACAACTCTAATAATAAATAAATAACATTATGTATAGAAATATAAAATGAGTATCATAGTTTAGAATGAGAAAAGGTGTTTTAAAAAAAGTTTAAAAAACTGAAAATTAGTACCGGAAAACAAAAAGTGATGGTTGCCACGGAAAAAAAAGTAAGGGTCGAAAAGAAAAAGAAATTTTGGAGAAGCCGTGATGAAAATTTGATCACCAAAAATCAACGAAAATACAATAACAACATAAGTATATCTGCTATTAGACAAGTTAAAACAAATCAAGGAACCACCAGGCTTAGAATCGACCAAGAAAACCATTCACCTCCAAATCACATGAGATTTCATATGCATGACGCAACCAACAGCAAGGGGCCCCAACGTTAGCGAAGCATCTAGTTCCAATAGCCACAAAACACAGTCAGGATTCGCGAGAGTGCACCAGCGGAACGAACATCAGGTACTTTTATCAACAAAACTAAACAAAGTGAGAGTATTCGGGGCAGACACTTTTTACAGTTCATTTAATAACACCTATTCACCGTATTGAACTTTATTTCTTATTTATTCTCATAATCTTGGTATAACCTACAAACATTTGTTCGCAAGTTCATTGATTGCACATGAGCAGCTTATTTGACATTTCCAATTTCATTGGCTCAATATTATATACAAATAAAGTAGATATCGCAGGCATAGGTGATTCAAGGATTCTATTGAATAAAAGAACAATCATTTTATTATTTTCTGGACTCATTATTCATCTTTTGATCATATTACAAGCTATATTTCCATAAAACTGTATATTGACTTCAAAAAAAAAAAACAACTAGATGGCGCAACTGGTAATAAAAGAAAGGTAAATGGAATATTGAAAAAGGGTAAGAATATCATAGCCGGAGTTTATTGATGTGATGAGTATTCAAAAAGCACATGAAAAAGGAGAAGAAATTAATAATAAATAGTTATTTTTGTATCAAGGGCGTGAAATAGGCTTTTATGGACCGCAGCGTGGAATATTAACACGCCTAGGTCCATAAAAGCAAATTACGCCCCAAATACATACTAGTATATTAAAGTATAAGTGGATAAAAAGGGCTTTAAAACACGCGCGATTTTTCGAGCACGACGGCGCAGCCGGAGTGCTCGAAATAGAGCAAGTGTTTTTAAGACCAGTTATCCACGAATACTTTACGTAATTTTTTTTTATTGGTGCACTTTGACCCATATATACTGGTATTATTACTACAAAAAATAGAAATAAGAACTAATAATGCAAGAAGGTTGAATTCGTGATGTGACATCCAGTATACCTTTCGTTGTCATGGAAATGAGAAAAACATACATTTGCAATTTGTTACCACAGATCAATATTTGTTGTCACCAGAGCTCAAAAATGAATTATTCTAATATCGATTTTTTGAAGAGTGAGGCAGAATCGCGGTTAATACCGCGAAATTCCAGTGATATATATATATATATATATATAAAAGAATATGAAAAGTTCATCAAATGGATGGAGGAGCACATATAAATGAACGAATTGTGAGTAATATTTTATTTGACGTTACTCCTGTCAGATCAATAATCAAAAATTTGTCATTTAGACTTCACGTTCCTCGATTTGTTGATGTTGTCATGGTTACCTTTAAAAAACGCGCGTTTTTTAAAGTTCGATTTAAACACGCTGAGGCGTGCTTTAAATGGGTAAAAAGGGGAACCAATAAAAAAAAAATTTTATGCACGACCGGTATATTTGATGTCATGTAGATAGATACCTCTTTATATCTAGAACATGATAAAAATACATCAAGGCTGCCGTCATCATATCATATCGGAAACAGAATAAATCAAGAAGTGATGGAATGAATGTTAGTTACCATGGAAACTCAGTAAATTTTTCGAAATAAGATTATATAGGCTAGTAGGCATATTTGCTGTCAATTTTTGTGATCACAGATAATTTATTACTGATTTTGAAATGGATTCAAGCGACGAAGAAAGTGTGAATTGTACTCCACCAGAAATAAGTAAAGCAGCTGAGGATGCGAAATTGAGTTTATTGCCAAGTTAATCCAATAAAATATACGACGAAGTGTATGAAGAATTCGTGAGGTGGTGCAACGGGAAAAATGTAAAAAATAAGAAATACACAGAGACTGTACTTCGTGCCTATTTTCTGGAAAAATCTAAATATTGTAAGCCCTCTACTATGTGGTCATATTATTCCATGCTGAAAGCTACTTTAAATGTACATGATAATATAGATATCAGTAGATACGCAAGATTGATAGCTTTTTTTAAACGAAAATTTGATGGTTATAAACCAAAGAAATCGAAAATTCTAAGCAGAGAAGAAATCGAGTTATTTTTGAGGGAAGCACCAGACGATTTGTATCTTATGATGAAAGTAAGTTCTAATTTCATGTTTTCTCGATGTTCAGTATGTTAATCTGAGAATATATTGTAGGTAGCACTGATTTTTGGTAATTGTGGAGCATGTCGCCGCGAAGAATTGGCAAATATCACAGTGGATGACATTCAAGATTTCGAGACATTCTTACTCATAACTATAAGAGAAACCAAAACGAAGATAGATCGAGTATTTACTGTAATCGATAAAGAACAGAAATCGCCAAGTTCTTTGGATATTTACAGAAAATCTTCTTCCTTGCGAGATCAGAATGATCAAAAGCGGTTTTTTTATATTATAAAAATGGCAAGTGTACGAGACAGGTTATCGGAAAAAATACATTCGGTCAAATACCATTCAGAATAGCCACTTACCTAGGTATTTCTAATGCGAAAGAATATACTGGTCACTGCTTCAGACGTTCCTCAGCAACTATGTTAGCAGATGCAGGCGAGGATATAATCAACATTAAAAGACATACTGGGTGGAAGTCGACGAGTGTTGCGGAAGATTATATTGAAAATTCAGTTGCAAATAAGCTGAAGATTGCTAAGAAAATTGTAGAAAATGATGAGCCTTCTACTAGCCATTGCAGACGATCTGAAAATATTGCTCACTACTCTGAAACACCAGATAATAACATGCATTCTCTTCAGACTTCTAGTAATGAGGAATCAGTTGAAATCAGTAACTATCTGCAGCAACAGAAAACAACGAATCCAAATATTTCTATAAATAACTGTTCTAATTGTATTGTCAATATTAAGTTATAATCCAATTTTTAAATTAATTTATGTTCATTGTTTTCGTTATATTATTGTTAATAATGTTTTGGGTTTGATTATATGATCCATCGGAATATAGATTTCTATCGATATGAGATTGAAATTCACTCTAGCGCCTGTTCAACGAGTTTATCGCCCGTAGGGCGAAAAAGTAGTCCGCGGGCGCTAAAGTGCTACTTTACGCCCGCAAATCCGGGCACTAAAGTGCTACTTTACGCCCGGTCGTGCATAAAAATAATAATAATAATCATACATAATAAATAGAATACAATACAATCATAACGAACATCATAACAATATAAATATATATATATATATATATATATAAATATATTTATTTATTTCTGACCAGGATATTATAAGCTTATATCGTCATGGTTACGCTATTAATAAAGAGGGTTATAACTCCCTTGGGATATTGAAGATTATTCAATTCCCTCTTACCTTTTACAGGTGAAAATGAAACAAGAAATGCTGAAATATATATTTATGGAATGAAAACCAAAACAATTTTATTTATTCGCGTCATTACAAATAATAAATGTACAATTTTGAAATGTTCCCTAGAAATTAGTTCCGCCACTGGAAACAATGTCTTTTTTGTATGGCTGGTGCTTCTGTTCACTACAGTCGAGGTATAGTTCATCCATTATCAATTTCAGAAGCATAATAAATAAGTTTCCCAGTCTTGAGGCGGAATGCTTTGAGCAGCAGAGGCGGAGATAACTAATTTTATTAAGATATTTAAATATTTAAAAAAAATATATTAAAATAAAAAAAATATGCCATTAACGAGAAAGTATGAATTAATAGGAAATCGGATCATTCATGATTCTCATGGTCGAAAAAATCCATATTTTCCAACAAAACACATCACAACTATAGAATATTTCAAAACCTATTCCGATCTCAGACCAGAGACGCTACTGGCTTTTTTGTATTCAGACCTCCTGAAACACGTATATAACTGGTGATTTATTAGTCTCAACGTATAGACACACCTACAAGCATCATCCTTGGCTTGCGGTCCGTTTCAATTGGCTGCTGAAGAACTGGACAGCTGTCACTCAAACCCACGTTGACTATCGGCTCTTCTGATCTCATTTTGATTTTCCCTTCGCCGACGGAGAATGTTTACGAGTATATAGTAGACATTATTTTTCGTTCAGATTCTTCTTCGCATATACGCTCGTGTTAGCGAAGTCAGTTTTTGATTTGCTCCCTATCGAAACAGCTTCTGCAATTGAGAATTGTTAAACAATACCTGCCTCTTCTAGTGGAGAAATAGACAACATTTCTCTGTGTCAGCCACTTCAGATATATCTTGTATTCTTTTTGGTATAGGGCTTCACTTTTCGATAGAAGTAATGATCGTCTTGCTTTTTCAGCTTTTTTCAGAATAATCTCCATTTTATCAAAAAAGATCGTCGATTTGGGGTGAAAAACAAGCTTTAACGCAAAAACAGCGATTGATAACAAAGGTCTGTTTATAAACAAGTAACACAGCAACAACCTGGCAACAACCAAAACTCCTATAATCGATGGTACCTGTTAGGTAATAAATTGAAACATTTATTCCGTTTTGAAAATAAACAAAATTTCATTAAAATCGTTCAGAAATAAAATTATCTATGTACAGTTGTGTGCATAAAAAAGCGGTACAGCAGTTATAGGCTATTGTGAGTCAGGCTTGTCAATCTTAATTAAACGAAGTAGTGTCAAAATTGAAACTATTTTTGTCAAATGTGTGTATACTACTTTTTTATGGAATCTGGAACATCATAGGCAGGTTTACATCATACAAACCTTGTACTACTTTTTTATGCACACAACTGTATTATTTATTTATATTGAAATTAAATGTAAATTCATTACAATTATTGATGTTAATTGGAGAACTAAAATTAATATAGGTACCTTTTTATTAACTGTATTAATAAAAAATGTGGAGCAAGAAACAGAATGAATCGTTTATCGTCGCTATGTGACTTTTTTGCAGCTTACTCACTCTTGTTTTGGATATAAACCTCGACACAGCTTCCGGCTACAGCTGAAGATTTTCAGTCACCATGTCGCTTCAATTCATAAACATCAACACCTTCATAAGCTAAAAATGTAGCCGAAGTTCGACTGAATGAATGGCCGGTATAAATGACAAAAAAATTTAGTTTTAAAGATTCAGCAATTTTCATAGGGAACTAACTTCCCTTGCCCACTACCTTTGCCAGTTGGATAGTTTAAAAACAATCGCCAAGATGGTCGTACAAAAAATAGTATAAGCACCTCGAACAGTAAGGAGTTTACCGATCTGTAACCATTAATTTGTCGACGTATCCACATCTTCTGTGACCAGTTATAGTTCAGAAAGTTATTTCTTTTGGAAGAGACTGATACCTAAAAAAATCCTGGAATGAATTTGTTATCCCTACTGGCTCTGGATTCCTGGTAATTTAATCATACATTTTGCACGCGATTATATGCAGCTTTTGGAGTTATGGAAATGAAAATATTTCACAATGTGTGTGTGCCTTTTAGAAATCAAATAATCTTGATCTGATACTAAAACTATTTGCCTAATCTCCTTCTCAAAAACGCCAATGAACGAATCATAATATTTTTCTAAGAATGATAACGATTATGGATGTGGCAAAATACTCATTTTCTTGGTATATTCGAGGAATTTTCGGGTTTTGATCTTCCGGGATTGTACTAACGAAATATGTTTTATGAAGTAACATATGCGAATTGAATCGAAATATGTTGGTAGCCAAATTTAATAGGAGATGTGTCATGTACCTCAGTTTCGAATGTTATCTTGGGGCTAAGAGAAAACTTGGCATAATTTAAATTTTTTTTGGTGGCAATTTGGCAATTTCATCATCTTGAAATCTACCGTTTGACTTAATCCAAATAAGAATTCACACTTTCATTTTCACGTGACGAGCTGACGAAAGAACATGTATAATGGCGGCTATGTAAGAATCATCAAAATAGTATAGGGTGAGGGTGAAATATAGAGGGTGGAATCCCCACCTAACAACACAATATCTAGCTGCTGGATCCGGGAAGGATCCCAGAACCATATTATGAATGAAGCGATTTATAAGTCGAAACTGAATTTTCTGTCATCATGAATTTTTACTATTTTAGGACCTACTTTTAGGAAATTCATTTCCTGAATTTATTGGCACTTTATTTCGTAATTTAGTCAAATTCTCCGAATAGTATCTGTTGAGTTTGGTGGTAGAAATTAGTGTTGGAAAATTAACTGAACTCATTTTACGGAATGTTGTGAATGAGATATACAATCAAACATTGTGTGTGAAATTTAAGTAATTTTTAACCGATAAAAAAAGGAGGAGGTTCTCTAGCCGACGCGTGTATTTTTTTATGTATGATCACGCATAACTTTCCACAGAGTGGTTCGATTTCGATGATTCCTTGACAGAAAAATTGTCACCCTCAAGGGTAGAAGAATAGGTGATATTTATCGTTCATCCACTGAATTTTCACCGTTAACCATTCATAACTTTGTACTGAGTTATCCGATTTAGATTATTCTTTTTTTATTGGATAGGGTATACTTCATAGTTGGTCATATTTGAATTTGGAAAGGAATAATCCACCACCAAGGGTAGAAAAATGGAGGATTAATGATTTTTCATCTGTGAACCAAGTCTGTTGAAACTTGGCACACATAATGGATACCTGGAGTCAATTGAGTAGGTGGACATTAGTGGATTTTGGACACAAAAAAGTAAAAAATAAAAACTTTTCAACGAAAAATTATACCGACGAAAAAATAAAATGAAAAGCAAAATAATAAAATCAACCTTCCTAGTCTTAATAATAACTGAACCCCTAAACTGATGTGAGTAACTAATTTGAGTCGGCGCCAAACATGATTCACTCTATTACTTTGAAGAAATGATTGAAACGCCGCCATGCATCCCGCTGTCATCATTTTACGGTTTACCTAATTCAATTGCTAGTTTGTTTGGCGCTGACTCAAAATTAGTTTATCACATTAGTTTAGCAGCTCAGTTATTATTAAGACTAAGGTTTATTTTATTTTTTGCTTTTCATTTTATTTTTTCGTCGGTTTAATGTCTTTTAAATAGCTTTAGCAATATTTCAGCTGATTATTTCGTTTTTTATTTTTTCATATTTTTCTACTGTTGCGAAGGTCATTATTGATAGTCTGCCAATTACAACTGCTTGCGTCTTTTTGGAAAAAACTCCTAGGACAAATTCCTCGTTTTTCTTTCTACCCACTACCCGAAATGGAATCATCGGAGTTATAAATGACTTAAAAAACCCAAATACTTTCGACTGATACTATTGGCGATACAATGGTTTTTCCCTTAATAGGAAATGAATTGATTGGTTTTCTGGAGTATAAATTGACACATTAGTACTAGATTCTGTAGTGTTAGCGTCCTTCAATTAGAAATAGGTTTCGAGGTAGCGGGAATAGGACACAATGAGTAGTCTGAATATCAAATTGCCGACGTTTCGACGTTTATTTGGCGTCTTTATCAAGGCTGAAAATACATGGAATGTTTAATATCTCATGTTTATAAAAACATGATTGTTAAAAGTTAACACACAAGGGAACAGAAAAATGGTAAAAAACAACAAACAACTATCACCAAATGGTCACCACATATATAATAAAATATAACAAGATACGAGAAGTGACATAAACCAATAATTAAAATAATAGCAAATAAAAGCAAATAAAAATCTACCTTTTTAATGGGTCAGACGAAAATGTTTTCCAATAGATCGATTATTTCACTGAAAATCAACATGGTTTATCAAATGAAGGATTTGTTGGTGTGAATAAAATTTCTGGAACACTATGGTCGGAAATAGAATTCGTATGGATAGTACGGAGATGAGCACCAAATAGATTTCTTCATTTATAAAAACTTACAACTATTTAAAATCTCAAAGAAAAAAAAAACACAAAAAGCAACAACAGATGATCGGCACGTATTGTCGCGTAGTACGGTATCCTCGAACGAGAACACCTGGAATTAGACGGGCCTTTAGTCTGGTTTATTGCCAAAAAAATGGTTTATATTTATTTAAAAGATGGTTGTAGCAAACGCTCAATCTATCTGTATCCGTTCTCATGTTCACGGTATCGTTCTGGAATATTTGGACTATTTCACTGATGGTTCTCTTATAGTGATTATTTTCTCTGTCCACGATTTTGACTTCTTCAAAATTGAATTCATGTCTCTCAGTGAAATGATGTAGTGCTACTGCCGTTTTATTGGAGTTGTCTTTATTTTTTTCCCTGCAGTCATATTTGTGTTGTTGGATTCTAGTCTTTAGATATTGTTTGGTCATTCCAATGTAAAAATTTTCGCAGTTGTGGCAGTTTATTTTATATACTAATTTGGAGCAATCGGAAGCTGGTGTTTTGTCTTTCAGTCTTGTAAATATGGTTTTGATTTGATTTATAGGATATAATTCTATTTTGATATCATAAGGGTTATAGGTTTTCAAACAATTCATTATTTTTTCGGATAATCCTCTTATGTATGGGAACTCATAGAAAGGAATACCGATATTGTTGGCTCTATTAGCTTGATATATTGAATCTGCATTATATTCGTTCATAATGCAATATCGGACCAGACAATACGTGCCGATCATCTGATGTTGCTTTTTGTGTTTTTTTTTCTTTGAGATTTTAAATAGTTGTAAGTTTTTATAAATAAAGAAATCTATTTGGTGCTCATCTCCGTACTATCCATACGAATTCTTTTTCCGACCATAGTGTTCCCGAAATGTTATTCACACCAACAAATCCGTCATTTGATAGATAAACCATGTGGATTTTCAGTGAAATAATCGATCTATTGGAAAACAATTTCGTCTGACCCATTAAATAGGTAGATTTTTATTTGCTTTCATTTGCTATTATTTCAATTAATGGTTTATGTCACTTCTCGTATCCTGTTATATTTTATTATATATGTGGTGACCATTTGGTGATAGTTGTTTGTTGTTTTTTACCATATTTCTGTTCCCTTGTGTGTTAACTTTTAACAATAATGTTTTTATAAACATGAGATATTAAACATTTCATGTATTTTCAGCCTTGATAAAGACGCCAAATAAACGTCGAAACGTCGGCAGTTTTATATTCAGACTACTCATTGTGTCCTATTCCCGCTACCTCGAAACCTATCAGTACTAGAGTACGGAAAGAGTGTTCGAGGGGTGAAGTCACTGTGTTTAGTCGTAGTCGAATACTTGGTGTGTCATAGCGGAAACCAAAACCTTGTAACGTGTTTTATCGGCGTTACACACTCCTGTTTATTGTCTATATAAATGATATATTCGACCATATGAACTTTATTCAAATAGTGATCTGAATAATTTGAATGAAGTATCTCCTCCGTAATCAAGCAGTGGCTAACTCCAAATACCCGTAAGTATACGGACACAAAACTAAATCTATTATTTACTCAACAAAAAATGTTGTTACTCTTGAGCAATCAGTTGCAACCACTTGACATCTATACTGATCAATCCTTGAAATGGCCAAATCATATCGAAGCGCTGCGTAAAATATTGTCGACACAAACTCTTCTATTGAAGCAGATCAGCTCTTACATAAGTCGCTTTTTCTCGTCCTCCTCGGTTTTTATGAATTAAAACCGAAACTTTGTAAATCTATAAAGGACCCCGCAAAATCCTTATGGAAAATGGCTTTCGGCCAAATTCACTGAAACTTTGCGAAAATATAGTATTCGGTATGCTGATCAGAAGTCATGATGGGCACAACCCTCCATTTTCAACCCCAGACCCCCTACAGCCCCCCAAAGTACACTTTCCGGTGTGTTAATGCATAACAGTTTCAATTCATCTTCAAAGCGTTTCCTTTCACTGCCTTTCTCCAACCAAATCCTACATTCTAGCCTCACCACACCTCGCCCTTACCCCCACACCCCCATTAACGCCTCATTACACACTTTCAAGGTTAAATATTCTTTAATTGTTTCATTTCAATCTTTTGAAGCTTTTATTATATATATATATATATATATATATATATATATATATATATATATATGTATATATATATATATGTATATATGTATACCTACATTAAGCAAGGCAACGCTGTTTTCTAAATGTACTTTTACAGGATTTGCAATTTATTAACAGACTTTATGTATGAGAAATGTGTCATTGAATAGGGGTAAAGGTGTAGATTGGGATAATTTGACTGAAGAGGAATTCGAGAGCTTGTCACCGATCAATAAAAATCAATTTGAGAACTGCTTACTCATTGCGAACCAGTTCTTTATAATGGGACATTGAGATATATCCAAAGAAAGGATTTATCAGTTTTCTTATGTGAAATGAAACAAGGAATAAGCGATGACTTCTTGAAAACAATTTTTGATTACTCCAGTAGACAGAATGTGAGTTCGGTTATTGATCTTGTAGGATTGTCATTGTTAAAACGATTTGTACCCAATAATATTGGTCCTGAATCTATAAATAGACAGCAATTTATAGGTCAACACGTGACAGATTTTGCAAATGAACTTTACAATCCTGAACCCAAAGAACGTAAAGCTGTAGTTGCGATTGATACGACTTTCGCCTACATACACAAAAGTTAAAAAAAATTAGTATTGCGACAGTCTTACGTTCCTTACAAACATCGCCATCTCCTCATACCGACCCCAGATGGTTATATTCTAGCGATTTTGGGTCCATATTTTTTTCAGACTCTCACAACAATGATGCTGCAATTATCCGAGAAGATTTTGAAAGAGATGCTGGTATTTTAGCAAACTGGTTCCAGGACGGTGACATTTTTTCAGTGGATGGAGGTTATCGTGATGCAATTCCTTTACTGCAACATATTGGCATTGACATAGAGTTCCTGCACTTCTTCCGGTTAAGCTAAGACAACTCTTAACACAAGATGCCAATGAAACGCGAAAAGTAACTAAAAGTCTAGGGGTAGTCGAGGCGCGAAACGGGCATCTAAGATCTATTTTTGAGTTTCTATCTCAAACGCTAATATTAAAGCAAGCAAAAAAATTGAATAGTTACTAACTCATATCTGAAGCTATCATAAACAGATATCATCCCACTATTACTATGCAGACATTGAACTTGCTAGAAGAATGATGGAAAGATCAGATATGCCCAATATTGTACAAGCAAGAGTTGATGCAGATAATTTAACGAGAAGAAATGGTCAGTGGACCATTAAGACCTAGTAGATTTTCCTGAACTAGACTGCTTGAGAGACCTGACAGTAGGAACATATCAAATACATCTTTCCTCTTCGTATATTCAAGACCAACTAGTAAGAGATAACGACGAACAACTCCAACTTGACAATCATGTAAATGAGCCTGGATTCTTGAGAGTAGGTGTATATTCAAGATTTCGCAATGCCACTAAGCATCAACTTTTGATAGCTTACAGATTCTATGATGAAAATATCCAGATTAATGGCGATAATGACGACGACGTAATTCTGGGCTACTATTACACCTGCCAAAGTGGAGCTTGCATACTAGGGTCATGTGCGCATGTTGCTAGTGTCTTATAGTATCTAGGATATGCTCGACATCAACAAAATATTAGATACCCTCATGATTCTCTACTCAATACAACACTAGATGCTGCAAATCGTGTAGTACCAAATCTTGGTATCGATATAATAGATGAAAAATTAAAATAAGATGCACCTACATGCCGCAGGGGGGGATGTATTGTATTGTGTATATACATATGTATATATATATATATATATATATATATATATATATATATATATATATATATATGATAAAAGCTTCAAAAGATTGAAATAAAACAATTGAAGAATCTTTATCCTTGAAAGTGTGTAATGGGGCGTTAATGAAGGGTTGTGCGGGGGTGAGGGCAAGGTGTGGTGAGGGTATAATGTAAGATTCGGTTGGAGAAAGGGCTGAGCAGTGAAAGGAAACGCTTTGGAGATCAATTGAAACTGTTATGCATTAACACACCGAAAAGTGTACTTTGGGGGCTTTGGGGGGCTGTAGGGGGTCTGGGGTGGAAAATGGAGGGTTGTGCCCATTGAGACTTTTGATCAGCATACCAAATACTATCTTTTTGCAGAATTTCAGCGAATTTAGCCGAGAGCCATTTTCCATAAGGATTTTGCGGGGTCCTTTATGAATGGGAATATATTGTGTTCTCGAATAGTATATAAGGACAGGAAGTTGAAATTTCCTGTGCTGCGCAACATGTTTAACTTTTGCTCCCGCTTCTCTTCTCTCTCTTTTAATTTTTTTTTGCGTGTAATCCCATCTATCTCAGTGAACATGAAAAATATTTGCTCCCGGTTTGCGAGGGCGTGGTCTGTCAATGTCACCGATGCTTGAATGCAAGGCTTTCTACTTTCAAATCGATAGAGGTATAAAGAAAGTGATTTTTACATGACTCTCTATAACTCAGACTGAAAACTGTTCTGATTGCTCTTTTCTGTTCACTAAATGTATATATAGATTAAAGAAATGTGCCCCAAAACTTAGTATCTCTCAATATCTTTCTTTTCAAGACAAATAAGTTCTTGTTGATACTGACATCCACACTCTCCCTTGAATATTACAGTGAATATATTTTGTTGTCAACGAGAAATATATTAAACGTTTTTCGAGATATTAGTTCTAATGAGGATCACTGAATGAACAACATCCTAACAATAATTTCACAACGTCAGGAACGAATGTGAGTTTCTTCGAATGAGTGGAAACCCAGCTCCAATGTATGTCATCGCCTTGTAGCGTGATTCATTTATATTATATAACAGTACGATATTAGATATGCAAATGAAACTCCCCAGCGTTCCTGGCGGCAACACACTCAACTAATTGGCAACTTCTTAATGTCGTTTATACTTACTTTGCCAAGCAAGGCACGTCTCTTTGATAAATTCACTTCACTATATTCTAATACAATTCTCTGAAGACATTGTTCATCTTCTACAAGAGGCCTTCGTTGATTATGCGACTTGAAGAGACCAACGCCGCAAAGAACGTCTCCGCACCAATCTCCTCCCTTTAATTTGTGGATGAATACAGGATGTTCTACTCATAGATAGTGAGTGTTACACGATAATAAAGATTCGTAATATGGTCTAGTACCCTGACATATCAGAAAATCCATCGTATAATTTTCTAGAGAGCAAATGGAAATCGTAATATATAATATATATACATACAGTGCTTCTCAAAAGCCCCTCCCCTCCCCCTTCCCCTCCCCCCCCTTATTTTTGGAACGATTATACATAAACAAGTGAAAGATTAAAACTGATTTTTTTTGAAATACAATCTTCCCTACTAGTGATGATAGATGACGAAATCGTCAAAGATGACTATTGCGTCTGCAATATGCACCCTTGAATGTTTTCAATAGTTTATTCGCTGGTTTTATTGATTTAAAGTCGTTTTCTTTGAAATACTTTGACAACTCAATTTCAGTCAGATAAAAACTTCAATTCTACTGTCATCTCAATTACAAATATACCATGTAAAACAAAAAGTAACATTAACATTATAACATTCTCCCCCCAATGAAAAACGTAGTTCATTCATTCAGCTCCATTTTATCCTGACGGATATCCAGGGGACAGAGCTTGCTGACAGGTATGCGAAAAACACCGTTTTTTGTTTTGACATCTGCCACCCTAACACGTCCATCTCTTCCAGGAAATGTTGCGGTAATAATCCCCTTCAGCCATAAGTTTCTTGGAGATTGGTCGTCTACTATGATAACGATGTCATCTATTTTCACTGGTTCTGTTTCGGAATGCCACCTATTTCTGATTCGGAGTATAGGAAGATATTCCCGGATCCATCTTCTCCAAAACTTATTTGTCAAATCTTGGGATATCCTCCACTGCTTCTTGAGGAAGTTTCCATCTATCGGTCCAACACTCAGAATATTTGGGTCTGATTTATGCTTAGGTCCAAGTAAAAAGTGATTTGGAGTTATAGCTTCGTCATCTTCGTGGTCTAACGATACCTCAGTCAATGGTCGGTGATTCAAGATATTCTCAACTTCGAGAAATAGAGTGTGGAGAACTTCTTCACTCGGAGCTTGTTCTTTCAGGATAGTCTTCAGTGTCGTTTTGATTGACCTGATGAGACGCTCCCATATGCCCCCCATATGCGATGGCGCTGGTGGGTTAAAATTCCATTTAATACCCTTCAAACAAAGTTTCGAAACAAATTTGTCTTGATCAAATTTTTTCATCTCCATTTTCAGTTCATTATCTGACCCCCGCAGATTGGTACCATTATCGCTAAATATTTCTGAAGGGCAGCCTCTTCTAGCCGACATTCTTTGTATTGTCATGATAGTTGAATCAGTTGTCAATGTGTTTGCCAATTCTAGATGTACAGCACGAACAGTGAGACAAGTAAAAATTACTCCATATCTCTTTTCTCTCCTTCTACCAATTTTCACTTGTTATGGGCCAAAATAATCAATCCCACAAAATGTGAAAGGACGTACAAATGGGGTGATTCTCTCTTTTGGCAAATTTCCCATCATTGGAACTCTGTGAAGATTTTTATCAATCTTACACTTCACACATTCCCGCCATACTTTCTTCACTAGATTGCTCAATCCAAATATACAATATTTTTGTCGAATTTCATTCAGAACAGTAAATCGTCCTTGGTGATTGAATTTCTTATGGTAAAATTCAACCAGTAATTGTGAGAATCTATGTTTTGACTCTAGAATCACAGGTTCATTCTCAAATCCTTCAATGTCTTCTGGAACTCTTCCACTCACTCTCAATACACCATCTTTATCCAAATATGGGCAGAGTTTTTTCATCTTATCACTTTTCACATTTCTTTTTTTTTGTATTTCATAAATTTCTTCTGCAAAACAATTTTCTTGGATATTTTTCCACCATAGCTTCTCAGATGCATTGAGTTCCTCTAAAGTAAGCTCCCCCCCTGATACATCGCAATTTCTCTGACATCTCCTAATGAAACGTAGAACCCATGCTGTAGCTCTAATGAGTCTCACATATGAAGAAAATCTTTCAATTTTTGGTAACGCGGAGTCTTTTGAAATTTCTACTGCTATACCAATGAATTCCTTTTTCATTTCGTCTTCACATATTGGAAAGTCATTCTGATTTTCCGGCCAAGTTGATTTTTCTCGATGAAGAAACTCTGGACCTACCAACCATCTACTTTTAGAATTCGGAACCATTTCGAATCGCGTAGCTTCATCTGCTACGTTGATTTTGGTAGAAATCCAACGCCATGAAAAACAGTCCGTATTTTCAAGAATTATCTGAACTCTGTTTGAAACAAATTGTTTGTATTTCCTCACATCGGATTTTATCCAGCTCAAAACTATGGTTGAATCAGTCCAAAAGAAAGTTTGATCAATATGGATATCCAAACAGTCTTCCACATATTTTGCTAGTTTGCTTCCCATTACAGCTGCCTGTAACTCTAACTTGGGAATGGTAATATTTTTCAAAGGTGACACGCGACATTTTGAAGTAACAAACGAAACGTCTGTACCAGATTCACTGTCAATTCTTAAATATATCACAGTGGCATAGGCTTTTTCACTTGCATCACAAAACGTATGGAGTTGAATTGATTTTGCTTTAGGTATATTTGGAGAATAACATATGGGTATCATGAAGTAAGATATATATTTCAAGTCGTCTAACCAAATTCTCCAAATTTTATATATATTCAAAGGAATTTTGTCATCCCATCCAGTTTTATATCACCAAAGATCCTGTAATAATATTCTTCCCCCTATAATCAAATTATTGAGAAAACCCAGGGGATCAAAAATTGTCATTATCATTCTGAGGACTTGTCTTTTTGTCGGAATTCCTTCACTATCTATAATCATTTTTGAAATTTTATCAGAATTTAGTCGAAAAATGAATGTGTCATTTTCTGGATCCCATTGTATACCCAGTACGCGTTCGGTTGGGAGTTGTGAATTGATGGAAGATAATTCCTTCAAGTTTTTTGAAACAAGATCATTTGGAAGTTTCATCATCACCGTTTTAGAGTTACAGAGCCAATTACAAATTTCAAATCCTACCTTCCTGTGAACTTCGATAACTTGTTGAATCATTTCGAATGCCTTTTCTTCACTATCACAACTGTCCAAATAGTCGTCCACGTAATGCTTATTCAAGATAGCATTGCAGGCTGCTGGATATTCCTTCTCAAATTCACGAGCATTAACATTTTTAACATATTGAGCTAAACAGGGAGAACAATTTGCCCCAAATGTCATAACTTGCATTTCTAACACATTAGGTTCAATAGTTCTATCATATCCCCTCCACAGTATCCTTTGAGATGTCCTATCTTCCTTCCTCACGAGAACTTGAAGGAACATCTAACGGATATCCCCACAGAAAGCAATCTTGTGTTGTCTAAATGTCCATAATACTTTAAGTAATGGTGTCAAAAGGTCAGGTCCTTGAAAAAGCATGTCATTCAAACTCAAACCGTGGGATTTTGCTGCCGCATCGAAGACAAGTCTCAATTTCCCAGGTTTGTTAGGATTGAAAACCGCAAAATGAGGTAAATACCAAGTCCTGTTAGTTTCTTGTGCAGCTTGTTCATTAGTCAGTTGTCGTAAATAACCCTTTTGTAAATATTCCTCAATTTTTTCACAATAAACTACCCCAAAATCTGGATTTCTGTCCATTTTTCTTTACTGACACTTCAATCGTGTCAGGGCCATACTTTTGCTCTCTGGGACAATGATATCCAGATTTTTCCACAAAAGACCCGTTTCGAATCGTATACCTCGTCTTTTCGTTACTTTCTCAATGAATTCAAGAACCGACTCGTCTTCATTCGTATTCATTTGTCCATGTCGAAGTCCTGATTCATCTAGTATGAAAGAATCTTTGACGAGCAAATGGAGTGAGTCATCATCATAATTGCGTTCACAAATATGAAAGTTGTATATTTTTTCAACCCTGTCTTTAACCAGTTGTCCGTTTATTACCCATCCTAATTTTGTTTGTGTGGCTTTGGGTCCATACCTTGATTCCTCTACGTAATTTCGTGGCATTGTCAAGTCGTAATTGTCAGTACCAATCAATAACTTGGGTGATTTATCAAAGAAAGATTTTATTGGAATATTTTTCAAATAAGGCCATTCGTACCGAACCATATTCATGTCTAACGACTGTCGTGGAAGTTCCAAGTATTTGACAGTTCTTACATCTTTCAAAATATACGTTTTTGAATTCGGGAAATTCCCTTTTATTTTCAAACGAACTCTTTTGGAATTTTCGTCAGTTTGAATTTGATTATTTGTCCACTGCATACAAAAGGGTTCAACAGTGCCCTCTAAACCGAGTTTTTCAGCGATTTCATCATCTAAAAGTGTCACAGTTGATCCCTCGTCAAGAAGAGCAAAAATTTCAATTTCACCTTGGGGACCTGTCAGTACTACAGGAATTGTTCTCAAATATATAGAAGAATTTCTCACCTGATGGATATTGGATGAATGTCCGAGATAACCATCACTTACTTGTCGATGCTGAATATCTTCAATCTGATGTCTTTCGTCCCTCACTTGTACCAATGGATCTTTGTGTAACAATCGACTATGTCTCAGCTTGCAACCATTTACCTCACATGTTCTCTTGGAGAAGCATTGATTCATTCGATGATTAGTCTTGAGACACGATATACAAAGCTTATTATCAGTGACGAAAAGCCAACGATCGTCTGCATTCATTTCCTGAAACTTGGAACATTTGTCTAAGTGATGTTTACCTCGAGAACAACATTTACAATTTTCCAGAAAAAAATATTTTCCCTTCTCTTCCCTACGTTTGCTCTCATTAGCAACTAAAACGCAATCTGATCTTTTTTGTGGTTTATGGTCTGAACGAATATCTGGTGTATAAAGTAAACTAGCAGCCTTACCCATGTCTTTGAGCCAGCTGGAAAATTCTAGTAATGTAACAGACCCTAATTTCACAGCATGGGATGACCATTGCTGCTTCAAATTTATTGTCAAGTTTGAAACGAACTCTTCAAGTAACATAGGGTTGTTCAAGTAAATCTCATCATCTAAATGTTTGATAGCAACAACTAAATTATTCAGAGAATTTGCGTACCTGACTATACTTTCTGGCTTGTGATCCTTAAGTGCAGGAATCAACCTAACTTGGGCAATCAAATTTTTTATAATGAACTCCGGTCTACCATATAAGTTTCCTAGTGTTTCTAGTATCTCCGGAACGTTCCTGTAGGATATCAGAAGCATCTTGACCGCTTCTCTAGCCTCGCCCTTGAGACACTTCCTTAGTCGTATGAGATTTTCACTGTCAGAATAATGGCACAACTCAGATGTCTCGTGATATTCATTTATGAACACCAACCACTCCGCTGGATTACCGTCGAAAAATGGCAACTTCCTGTCGAACGATAATCTTCTCGAACACACTCGACTGTCATATGGATCTCTCTCGTTTACTGAATGTTTCGTTCTGATTATGTTGTCAATTTTCAAATCATCTGGTATATATCCACTTTTTTCAGGTGTAACAGTTTTTATCCAATTATCGATCATTGCTTCTTTCTCTGCAGTTCTGTTTGGTCCATCACTCTTTATTGAATCAGACCCCACAGTTCCAAGGCTTTCTTCATCTATCTTCATTTTTTCAAGTTCCAGTTTCTTCAGAATGAGCCTTTCTTTGATTTCAGCAATCTTTTTTTCCGCTTCCAGCTCAATTTCTAGTTTCTTTCTTTCGTTAATGCTTGCTAGCGACGTCCTGGATTTCGTAGATTTCGAACGTGTCATGGAATGGTTCGCGGCAAGACTTACTCTCTTGCTGGTACCTGCTACTGTCACCTCTTGTGTTCTTGTAACGTCATGTTTTCCATTAGAGTCAGATCTTTGATCATTATGAATTGATTCTTCAGCGGCTTTTGCTTGTCTAGCACTCAGCCTCGTCGTTGGTCTCCTTGGTGGATCAACGTTCTCGGATTTTTTTGTCTTTGTCGACATGTCTTAAATTCAAGTTATTCCGCTCGATAGGACCAATATTGCGTCTGCAATATGCACCCTTGAATGTTTTCAAGAGTTTATTCGCTGGTTTTATTGATTTAAAGTCGTTTTCTTTGAAATACTTTGACAACTCAATTTCAGTCAGATAAAAACTTTAATTCTACTGTCATCTCAATTACAAATATACCGTGTAAAACAAAAAGTAACATTAACATTATAACAATGACGTCACAAGGCCATTTTGACCAATAATTTTAAATGGAACCCTACGGCAAGCGACACCTCTTTTAAAAGGTATCGAAAAAACCTATTCAATGATACTAATTTTGTTTGTGTTTATGGCAGTTTTGGCAACTCGCTCTCAAAAAACGCAAAGCTGTGATGAATTAAATCAGTTAATACTAAAATTTCTAATTCAAGATCCGCCTCTGGATAGTTGACGTTTTTGTTAGTCTCCCTAATTCGTCGTTTTTGTAATTGTCCAAGTTTTTGTACATTCAATAATTTGTGTATTGTTGATCGAACGTTTTACTGTTTTAGCAGCTTTTGGTACTTTTAATATTTTTGTACATTTTAATAATTTGTTGAACTGTTGTGAACCGAACGTTTAAGTGCTTCAAGAAGCGAAATGCTACATGCTTTAGGTGATGAAGTAGCAGCGATCCTAATTCTTGGTGGAACTGGACAAAATATTTATGCAGCAGAACGCATTTTTAATGAGAGGTTTCCCGATCGCCCCGTTTCGAGGACTTCTTTAAGGGAGCTTCTTCGTAAGTTTGGAACAACGGGTAGTATTAATGATGCGAAATGATCTGGCAGACCACAAATTTCTGATGAGAAAAAAATTGATATACTGGCAGAAGTAATAGTAAATCCTACTTCTTCAACAACTCAAGTTGCATCTACCTGTGTCGTCAGTCAGTCAGTCGAAGTACAGTACACAGGGTGGAAAAAAAACAAATTTCATCCATACAATTCAAAAATGGTTCATCAACTCTCAGACGACGACTCAGACCGAAGACTAGAATCTTGTGAAGATATGGAAACTAAAATTAACCAACAGCCAGACTATGTAAAAACAATTTGTTCCAGTGACGAAAGTACTTTCTATCTATATGGAAATGTAAATATAAATGTGAGGTATTGGAGTGACGCAAATCCTCACCTGTTTCGTGAAAAACATACCCAATTTCCCCAGAAGGTGGATGTTTGGGCAGGTATCCTGGGAAACCATATCGTTGGGCCTCTTTTTTTGAATACTGATTTAACTGGTGAGGTTTATCTGGAGCTGTTGAAAAACGCAATAGAACCGTTAATCCTTGAAATTTTCGAAGATAATCCAGATGAATTCGGCAATTTGGGAATAACATTTCATCAGGATGGTACTCCCCCACACTATTACGGTGCAGTAAGACGGTATTTGGATGAGGAGTATCGTGGTTGATGGATTGGACGACGAGGTTCAACGGAATGGCCAGCTCGATCACCGGACCTCACACATTTTTTTCTGTGGGGGTACCTTAAATAGAAGGTTTACGCCACTGAACCTGACAATATTGACGTTTTAAAACAACGTATTGTTGCAGAATGTGAGGCTGTTTCCGCAGACACATTTGCAAAAGTACGAGAAGAGTTCAAAAATAGGATATTTCACTGTCAGGAAGTAAATGGAGGTTACTTCGAGCAATTTCTTCAAGTAGATACCAATTCTTAAATCTGTAACTAATATCATACTGAATGGAATTTAAATTTTAATGTTTATTAATGAGCCATTGAAACTGCCATAAACACAAACAAAATTAGTATCATTCAATAGGTTTTTTCGATACCCTTTAAAAGAGGTGTCGCTTGCCGTAGGGTTCCATTTAAAATTATTGGTCACAATGGCCTTGTGACGTCATCTTTGACGATTTCGTCATCTATCATCACTAGTAGGGAAGTTTACAACCTTTAATATTCAGTTTCCAAATTTCACTTGTTTATGTATAATCGTTCCAAAAATAAGAGGGGGGGAGGAGACTTATATATCAGATATATCGTAGGACATGGAGGAGGGAGTAAGCATGAACATTCACTGAAAAAAGTGTACTTTCCCTGCGACCCATCCATCGCCCAGAAAAGTTTATATTGAGTAACTCTCCAGCCATTCCACGATTTTCAAACTCTTCCTGATTGTTTAATACAATTTGTCTCATTCGAGGTTTAATTTCAGTTTCTAAAAGATTTCTGTGAATGACTCCTGTAAGATTGCCTCTGATGAAAATCTGTCCATCAACGCGATTGCTCAAAATCCCCGCCCAAATATTCACCTTTTTAGGAAACTGGGTATGTCCCTCTGTAAAAATATGCGGATTAATATCGCTCCAGTATCGTACATTCTGTTTGTAGACTTTTCCATTAGGAAAAAACGTGCATTCGTCTGCGAAACATACACGTTTCAGGAAGCACCGTTCTTCTTCAATTGTTCTTGTCAACCACTCATAAAATTCAACTCTTCGGTTTGGATCATCCTCCGTGAGAGCATGCAGGATTTTCATTTTATAGGGATGGAACTTTTCTTTTTTTAGGACTCTTTGGACACTTTTTGAACTTATTCCACAGGATTCAGCAACTGCAGACGTCGACTGAGTCGGATTGATTACCATTTCAGCAACAATTTCTACCTTTTTTTCTTCTGAAAGAGGCGGTCTTCCTGATCTTGGATCATCTTTCAGCGTACCAGTTGCTTGGAGCTTTTTTGAAAGTTTGCGCAAATATGACCTCGAAATAGGATTCTCGGGAAATCTATCATTAAACATACGGACTGCTAGATGATCATTTCTTGCAGCTTCTCCAAATATCAAAACTGCTTCAAATTTATCGTCTAAACTACGAGCCATGATCACATTTTTCATAAAAGGATTCAGGCGCTCAACGGACTATTTGACAGTGAGTAGTTCAGATTGACTTAAACAAGATGTTACCGCGACAACGATTTTTGTAATGCAAACTTGATTGAAAGCAACATTAGTGTTTTTGGTTGGGTTTGAAATGACCAAAATGTCACTTTTCAAACGTTAATATTCCGAAAACAATTGAATTTAGGAGTGAGGTGTGTTAGAGAAAACTGTTGAGAATTATGAGCAAATCCTTAAAATGGAATACTATACAGGGTGTTCTATTTTAAAGAATTATTGAAGATGGCGCTCAGCCGCCATTTTGGAACTTTTAGCTGTGATTTTTTCATGAAAAATTAGGTTTTCATCTCCTTTTATCTCCAAATTCCGTTGCGATATATCAGGTGGTTCAAAAATTAGTGAGGGGGGAACGGACTATAGACGAGCACTGTATAATGTCCTGACTGACTGTCCCACTGATTGACGATCAACGCCCAGTCCAAACAGCTGGAACTGAAGAACAGAAATTTTGACAGCTTATTCCTATGATGACATGGATAGCCACTGAGGTTTTGATATTCTATCCCTAAAGGGGGGAAAAGTGGGTGGAAGTAAAAGTACCGTTAGTTTTGAAGTTAGAGTCTTGGTAATTGGTATTTGGGCTTTTCTTTCCAATCAAAGAACACATATGACAGGGTTTTTGAGAATCCAATCCTGAAGGGGTTGAAACGAGGGTTGAAAGTTTGTATAAGAGTACCGTTCGTTTTCAAGTTGCGATCATAGAAAGACCTCATTGTCGCGGATAATGAAATACGTGGTTCAAAATGGGGGGCTAAATGGGGATTGGAAGTTTGTATGAGGGTTCCGTCAATTTCCAAGTAAGGGTCATGAAAATTGGTATTTGAGGTCTGTGTTACGAAAAAAACCTAAATGAATATTATTTATTCGGGCCAAGCCAATGAAAGTGACCAAATAAATTTGGTTGATTCAACAAATCCTTTTTTTCCGTGCGTGAAGGAGTGAAAAGCGGTTAATTTGTGATAGTCGTCACAAAGCATCATTACTCTCGCTGTCAAATCGATTATGCCAGCCAAACGGAATGACTGGATAACGGGATACCGTGATATTTCATCACTAAATGGATAAAAAAAGGGTGAAAGAGAGAGAGTACCGTTAGTTTTGAAGTAAGTCTCATGAAAATTGGTATTTGAACATTTTTTCCCAATAAAAGAGTACGAATGTTAGGGTTTCCGAAAATTCAAACCTAAAGGGGTTCAAATGGGAGGGAAGTGTGTATAGGAGGACCGTTAGCTCTTTAGTTGAGGTCATGAAAAATGATGTTTGAGGTTGAAAAAATTAAATGAGTAACCCCTTCACTACACTTACTAACTGCACATCTATATGCGCATTTCGATAACTAAGTTATTATCATCAGTAGGTTAACTACAGTGTAGTGAGTGTAAGAGTAAGTGTGGTGAAAGGGTTACTTGTGCAATTTTTTGATAGTGTGACACCACAGCGTCTAGCCCGTTTTGATGTTTTAGGTCTTTGTTATAAATAAAGAAATACTTGTTTTAGTGTTTTTGAAAATTCAACCCCTAAAGGGGTAAACTGGGGGGCTGAATAGGGGTTGGAAGTTTGTATAGGGGTTCCGTTAGTTTTTGAATTAGGGTAATAAAAATTGGTATTTGAGGTCGTTGTTACAAAAAAAGAGTACGTGTTTCAGTGCAAAAAAGGCATTACGAGCTTCAGATCGAGATCGAGTACGCACTGCCCAAGCTCGTCCATCCAAAACAGTCGAGCAACGGAAAGCAAGACAGAAAACCGTTCGAGTATGCATTGCTCGATCCAAACGAATACTGCACGCTGATTTGAATTTTGTTTCATTGCATTACAATTATAATTATGATAACAGTCTCAATATCAGTGTAGTTATTGGAAAAATGGATAAATTAGCGATGACTTTTTTCATTCAATCTGCACTAATATGAAATATTTTCAGCTAACTTACGTTGAGGAACAAAAATGTTAGCATGGTGCAACTATATTTTGAATATTACCTGCATAGAATGAAAAATATATATAAAAAAGTTTATCCTTCTTAAAATCTACGCGGGCGATGCCGCGGGCATAAGCTAGTATGATTGATAAAACGTGTTCAAGTATTTTGAAATAAAACGATATTCCAAGGTGTGTTTTGAATACCGCATCTCTCAGCCTCAACAAGTTTTTGAGTTCTCCTGAATTGGTTTTCAAATTATAATGAGCTTTCATTTCGTCACTTGCCAGGATCAACCTCTCCCGGGTTGTTTCGTGGATTTTCAACAGGCTGTTCCTCGGTTCATCTGCATAATCATGTACTACCTCTCGGGTGCTTGGTGATGCGAATCAAAGTTCCCCTTCAAATATAATGCTAGCCGTGGGTGAACTTTGTTGGAACATGAATAGCTACTATGTGTGTCATCAGAAATAGTGGAAGGTGTCTGCTCCAGTCGCTTTGACTTTTTTCCACTACGTTGGAAATATGTTCTTCCATAGTTCGGTTGAATCATTCTGATGGCATCCAACTGAGGGTGAAGCGTTGTGGTTCTGGTCTTGTTAATACCCATCATCAGCTCACAAACCTTCTTGAATAACTTTGACTAAACATTCTTTCTTTGGTCGGAATGCAACTCCATTGGTACTCCGTAACTTTAGAACATGTTGTCCACCAATCACCTTGCTATTGTGAATGCCTCCTGATCTGGAATGGCATAGGCTTCTACCCATTAGCTGAAATAATCCATGGCAACAGGGATGTATTTATTACCATCATCGGTCAAAGAAAATGGTCAGCTACATCCACGACTATCCGTCCAAAAGAAGCGCCTACGTTGTATTCCTTCATTTCACCCCTGGACCTAGATATGGGTCTTCCGGTACCGCTGCATACTGGACAACTTCTGCACCAGCTTTTCACATCGTCTCGACAGTGAGCCCAGTAGAACCTCTGACCGATCTTGTCTATTGACTCCCAGGTGTCCTCCTGATTTTGCTTCATGAATTTCCTTCAACTGACGTATTTTCAACAGCAGACCTCTATACCTGTTCGAGTAGTCCATTTTCCACAACAAGGGAATCCCATTGTGTCCACATTAGCTTGAATATGGGATCTCTGTCCGAAATATATCCCCAATGGTCTGTCATTTCCGTCCTCTCCCCAATGAATAGAGTACCTAATGTCTGGACCGATCTCCTGGTCCTGTTTCATGTGTGCGGTAGTCCAGTCACCCAGTCTCTCTTCTGAAGCCGACAACTTCTTCACGGAACCACGTTCTCTAACTTTGCTCGGATGATGTCATTCAGACAAGACATCTGCGTGAATATTTGGTCGTTCTAGGCGATGTTTGGTATTGGGATGATACTGATTCATCTTTTCTCTGATGGATGAATCATCACTAGTTTTTCCTACTCTTGTCTCGGATGACCCTGAGAGCTTTGGTTCCACTAGCCAGTATAGTTTCCGATGTATTGGCCAATCCAATTTATTGGTATCTGTTCAAGAACTCACCAGATTATCTGGTCTTCGTCGGTGAATAGCAACGTGGGGTGTCCTTTAAGGTGATGGTAGTTCAATTTCCCCTGCTTTTTGGAAATCCCTTCCAAAGTTTGACCTCATCCTGCAATCTCTTTGGAAATGTTTGCTTCTACCACATCTGAAGCAATTTTATCTTGTTTCTTCTGGTGATCCTGTCCTCATTGGTGAGAAAAACCGTGTTGGTGTCCTCTAAAGCCATGACAAATGTGGTGATAACCTCATCCTGCAAACTCTTTTTCGTCGTTCCCTCTTTTCTTGCTTTTCTCTCAGTCGACGCCCTTCTTCCTCCTGTCGACGTTTCTCTTCTATTTCTATCCGCCGTCGTTCTTCCTCCTTTTGCCAACGTTCTCCTTCCTCCTGTTTCTTTTCCGTTGTCGTTTCTCATCCTCTTGTTTTTCCTTCTGCCGTCGTTCCTCTTGAACTCATTTTTCTTTCAACGGTCGTCAATCTTGCTTGGTGAACTGCTGTTTGATCTTTTCCATTATGGCCTCCGTCCTGTAGTAGGGCGTATGTATCGTATTCACCATCATTTGTTCCCAAATATTCACCAAAATCTAGGTCAGTATTGAAAAAAATACTCGAATAATTATTGTTCGCTTAGTACACTCCGGAAAGACACAATAATGCACTCTGCGTGAGTCAATACTCAATACTCAATCTCAGTTCATAACTATAATGTACCGCATACCGTACTACACTAAATACAAATTCACCTTGAACTCGTTTATATGAATTACTACTTGTTGTCTCGCAGTACTCACGAGCTTCGAGCACCTGTTGTTCGTGGAAATATCGAGATCATTCGATTGAAAAGCCCAGCATGACGTCGACCACTCAGTCGTCATATGCTTGATAAACCGTGTTGCAAAATTTAATGAAATCTTCATATAAACTAAGCTGTCCCTAATGACTTGGTAGATTTGATTTATTCCAGATGAAAACTCAATTTCGATTTTTCACGGTTGCAATACTTGCTCTCTCCTATAGTCATTCGAACAAAAAATTGTAAAGAAAGTACTTTTATCTAACCCCGCTATGAAATGCATATCAACTGAATGTTACAATCGCTTCAGAAATGCTACTAAAGTGATATATTTTTGGATGACAATGTTGTTTGGACCTTTAATTCTGTAGAAGCTTTATAGTTTTTGCATTGCTTGGCACCATTTTTGATACAAGCTTTTATTTAGTTTCACTTGTTAGTTAGTTCGTTCGTTCGTTTGGGTCAAATCTGCAAGCAAATTTTGACCGACTTCTAGTCGTCCGATTGATCTGAAATTTGGCAGGTGTTTATTATTCGGGTGACAATGCTCCAAGATGGCGAAAGAGATTTGTAATTATGGTCCGATTTGACTAATAATTGGTATGTAGGGGTTTTTGGGGTCGAAGATAATGAGTTTTTGTCAAAATTCATAAATTTAAGATGGCGGCTCTAAGATGGCCGACGAATTTTGTGATTATGGTCCGATTCGATTCAAAATTGTTATATGGGGATTTTTGGGGTCGGACATTATGAAACTGATCTCAAAATTCAGAAATTCAAGATGGCGGCCCCAAAATTGGTATGTAGGGGTTTTCAAGGTCGGAGATTAAGGAATTTTTGTCATAACTTATAAATTCAATATGGCGGCTCCAAGATGGAGGATAAGTTTTGTGATTATGGTCTAATTCGATTCAAAATTGATATGCGTGAGTTTTCGGGGTCGAAGATTATGAGTTTTTTGTCGAAATTCATGAATTTAGGATGGCGGCCCCAAGATGGAGGACGAGTTTTGTGATTATGGTCCGATTCGATTAATTAGCGGTTTCGAATTTTAATTTTCGAAAATTTTAAATTCAGAGGGGCCCAAATGTGGACGGTTTTCTGATTATGGTTAAATTCTATTCAAAATTGGTGTTGTGTGGGAGTTTTTGGGACCACAGATAATGATTTCTTTCAGATCAAAACTCACAGGGAAGAGACAAGTTATTACTTACCAACCAATCATTGTCCAATGAAATTAATTGACACCTACTTTTATGAACACTTCGCGCGACAGGGTTTTTGAAATCAAATAATTCAACAAAAAATCATTAAATCATTGTCGGCGAAGACTCAAACTTATTTTATACGTTTCAAGTAGATGCTCGTCTTCAAAAAGGTTTTTTAATACTTATTTTTCTAGTATCACATGTTCCGATGTCTGTATGTGGGTTTGAAATCTAATCTTACAAGTTAAATTTGACCCACCCGAATAACGTGAAATTTGGCAGGTGTTCATAATTCCAGTGACAATGCATTTTGAAATTTTTGCTGAAGAAAAACAAAATGGCTGCTCCAATATGGCTGAAGAGTTTTGTGATCATGGTTTGATTCTATTTTTCGGGGACAGATATCACAATGTCAAAATTCATGAATTCAAGATGGTGGCTCCGAAATGGCGACGAGTTTTGTGGTTATAGACCGATTCCAATGAAAATTAGTATGTGGGGGTTTTTGGGGTCGGATATCATGATTTTTTTGGGGATAATCCACGAATTCAAGATGGCGGCTCCAAGATGGCGACGTGTTTCCTTATTATGGCACGATTCCATTCAAAATGGATATATGGGTTTTTTTGGAGTCGGATATTATCAATTTCTGTCAGAATTCAATAAGATGACGGATTTCATAAATGACTAAAAAGAATTAAATAAAAATTATAAAAAAAAAATTAGACAAGGTTTTAAACAAATGCACTATGAAGGAAAAACTATTTCTTCAATTGTTTGACCTAGGTTATTCTGTGAGTAGTAAATTCAAAAGCTTGCCGCGAATATAAAAGGGGTATTCTTGCGCGGCAAGATTTTGAATCTGCTACTCACAGAATAACCTAGGTCAAACAATTGAAGAAATATTTTTTTCCTTTGTAGTGCATTTGTATAAAAGCTTGTCCAAATTTTTTAACTTTTTTGTTCAAGGTATGTATTCAAATACATATCTGGTTCTTGAATCACTGGGTATTATTGGATTCATTGCTAAATACGATAATTCCTCTATATCAGAAGGTATATCTAGATCAGAATCATCCATTTTCGGCTTGTTTTGCAGTAAAAAGTTCAACACTGACAAATATTTTTTATTTAGTATCCCTAGCAATTCCCAAGTGGTGCGATGAAATTGAATTTATTTTGGTACGGCCGCAAACTTTGTTACATTTGAAACGGTACAATTCTCTTATTTTAAAGCGTGGTTAATTGAAATTTTGTATTCAACGCCTTATGAACGGACTTATTTAAATTGATTCGTGTGATTTCCGTTTCGGCAAATATTACGTTAGTCTCAAATAAAGCTAGTCTTATTATAGCTGGTTACGTTTACGACTTTGTCCGTGCGCGCGTGGAAGCCATGCAAGCATCCATTTCTGGACGGGTAATGAACGATATTTTTCATCATACTTCTTTGAAAACGATATCATGAAAATAAAATATGACATAAAACAATACATACGAAATAAATATTTTTATTTTCATAACAATTATAGGCAACATAAAAATGTTTGTTTGAAAACATGAACAGGATATTCTCAAAATCCATCGTTCAAGATAACTTCTTGTGGAGTATGCATGTTGAGATGGGAAACATTCTCAATTGAATAGAAATATTTTTCTGTGTATTGAAAAATCTACGATAAAAATGAAGTCCTTTTTTGTGAATGTCTAACAGAAAACAACTACTTCTCTGGCTAAAGTCACGCTGGACATTGAACTACATCTAGTAGATATTCTGAAAGGACCCTAACTCAAAAGAAAAAAATCTGAAATTGAAAATTTGCATTTTCATTCAGAAAGTTATTTGATTTTCTATTCCAGTCCTAATTAAGAACTCATATAGATGAATTATGCAAGGAAGAAAGAAGAATGTTTTCCAAAAGACAGTACTCACCAAAAATTATTTGTGGCAATGACGCAAGAGGGGCATCGCATTCACCGAATAATTTTGTGTGAGTACTCTGTTTTGGAAAACATTCTTCTTTGCTTAATTCATCTGAATGAGTTCTTAATTAGGACTGGAATATAAAATCAAATAACTATCTGAATGGAAATGCAAATTTTCAATTTCAAATTTTTTCTTTTCAGAATATCTATCAGATGAAGTTCAATGTCCAGCGTGGCTTTGGCCAGGGAAGAAGTTGTTTTCTGTTAGACATTCACAAAACATAACTTCATTTTTATCGTAGATTTTTCAATTCACAGAATGATATTTCTATTCAATTGAGAATGTTTCCCTTTTCAACATGAAAATGTATCTAGAGTAAAAATATGGAAAATTGACTAACAATACAAACATTGTTGCTATGGAAATAATCGGAGATCGGAAAAACTTTTTCCGTGCGTTTGCAAAAGCCCATTTCACTTTATTGCAAAGGCAGACAAAATGTGGTGTTTTCAAAGAAGTATTATAAAAATAATATTTATGCACTGTTGGAATCGATTTGTGTACCTGAATTTCGAGTCTTTAAGTGGATTCAAGATACTCCAGCAAACATACTTGACAAATTAATGGTGCTTCCTAGGAAATCAATAGAAATAACCTTGAACCAATTCATCCTGGATTTTTAAAATAGTGCACACCCTAAAACGTGAATTATTCCAGTACAGATGTATAAACAGTGACCAGTGGTCGTTGCTGGATAAACCCGTTTTGTAAATAAAAACCCCGAAAAGGGGTGAAAGTGCGTGAAGACGCGCATTTTGTCAGAATATCACCTCGAGGTCGTGGGAAAGACAACCCGTTTGGTGGTCAGTTGCGGACGGACAGGATATGCATGCAGGACTATCATATCAGGACAATGCAACTATTTACGACACCGGCAGGTCATATTCGGTGAAGGACTGGGAGCTCGATGTCCAGAATGATAAGGGATTGCATACATTATGTCGACATTCTTACAGGGTGTTCGTAGACTAATATTATCAAATAACTGTTTCCAAATAACGTATTTAATCAATGTATGTTACTTTATTATGGAATCTCGGCCAAAAAAATTAAACATTGAAGCATTTATAATAACAAATTGATTATTTTTCATTTCGTGAAATAGATCCGTTTAATTTTATTTTCAGATTGTGAAAGGTTATAATCCAAAAAAGTATCAAGGATAAAAATGCTTTTTTCCTCAACGATAGTTTTTTATTTGAAATTCTGATATAATATTGCTATATTGGTGATCGATACCTTTCTGCCTTATAATGATATGTATTTTCTATTTGACAATTGGAAATTTTGTGGGATTAGTCAATACAGTTGGTGAGATTTAAAATACATTCACAAATATCTAACAACTAAACAGAAAATACAGAGGGCAATTACATTTCCCGTTACTACACTGAAAAAAACAGTTCATTCATTATTGACACCTAATAAATTATATTTTCGAATATTGCGGAATAAACGTTTATTTTTTAAAAATAAATCATGCAATTAAATTATTCAAATATAATTTATGATACCAAATTCGAATTTATTTCCAATGATTATATATCTCGCTATATATTTATTGAGGGTGAATGAAACATTACTCATGATAAATAAAGAATATTTTTTATTATTATATGTTTTATTAGCAATCAATAGAAATATTTTTAATATCAATATGTTTTATTTGTTGAAAATAAACGTTTATAATCTGGTCCTTCTCCATTTCGGCAAGACGAAAGCCTTGATGAACTGTGTTAATGTAATGTTTACAACATTGATGTTGTTTGTTTAATTTTGAATTACACTTCAATCACACAAAAATAAATACTTACAACATGCAACTTTGGCGGAGATTTTATAATGATGGTGATATTTTCAATAAATATTTATTATTCAGAGACAAACTAAATGTTTTCTAATAAAAAAATTAATTAATTTGTAACAAATAACGCTTAAAAAGCTAATAGTAATTATTTATAATCTGTTAATATGACTGGTCACTTCAAATGAACTTAAAATTATTAATGAACTATACTCTGTTCCTGATGTGAGAGAGTGATAAAATGTAAATTTTCAATGACAGAATCTATTAAACAGGGTGGACAACTTGAAGGTTGTATTGTGAACTTGCATTGATATTTTTGAAAAATTCCGTATTTCAGTGATTCAAGACGTACACACCTCGAATCGGTCCTAAATTAAGGTCACCTTAATTTGCATAACAATAAAAAGAGGATTTTCATGATTGAAATGTATGTGTCAGCGGCGTAACTACAGGGGGTTTATTCAAATACATTAGCGTTCATGTCTTCATGATAGTCTCCAGTTCGTTTTGATTGAAATGCCAGTAAGCCACCATCGACAAATCCATTTTTGCTACCAATGTTAGTATTAATTAATCTTTTACCTTTTCCCGAGGGTGCTTCCATTCCAGTGGGCCATCCTTCCATGAAAGCTTGCCTCATTTTATATTTTCATCCTGCCATATTTAACCAACGATATATCTTTCATTTAACCAAGTTTTATTCCTGTTTCCCTTCGAAACTGTCTAACTGCCCTCAAATATCGTCGTCGCCAGCAGATGATTTCGTCTTTCTCTATCAAAAGTGATATTCTGTTTTGAATTTTTTCATAACGAAAATTCATTACCTTCAAAGTTTTCCACACTTTCTTACTACCCATGGGTGGAATGAAATAATCGTTTTTTATTTCAGATATTATTTTGTTCAGGGTAGGTATAGTCCATCCAATATCAATTGCAGAAGCTGTTTCTATGGGGAGCAAATAAAAACTCACTTCGCTAACACGAGCGTATATACTTGTATACAGTCTCCGTCGGCACAAAGAGCCCGCTGGTCAACGTGGACTTGAGTGACTGCTGTCTGTTCTACAACCGATTCGTCTGGGCCAATCAAGTCGGTCATCAATGCTTGTAGGTGTGTCTATACGATGGGAGGTCATAATTCACGCGTTATATTTGTGTTCTAATAGCTCTGAAAGATTAAAACCCAGTAGCATCTGTGGTCTTTGTGTGTGCCGATCGGAATACGTTTTAGGATATTCTAGTTTTATTATTTATTTATTATTACTTTTCTTTCTTAATGTATTTGTATAAATGAAAGCTTGTCTTTGATTTTTTTTCATTTTTCATTATTTATGAATTATTTTTAAAATCTTAAAATATCTTAATAAAATTAGTTATCTCCGCCACTGCTGCTCACAGGATTTCACCGCTTCTGCAATTGATATTGGGAAAACTATATTTCCTTTTCTAAGTAAAACGAGTGTACGATTCTTCTGATGGCAGTCTTTTCATCCTCATTTATTACATTTTCTTTTCTTCCTGTACTTCTCTTTGGTGACCTGATGGGGCCGCGTTCATCCAAGTCGGTATAATGTTGACTGTCCGACTCCAGTCATACACTTTAACTATTTTTGTAACTCGGAATGTTGAGTTATGGTGGCGAACAGCGTTGAACACATTGGAAATAATAATTTTCTGAAAGTGCACTTTTACCATTCCGTTTCTCAGCAACAAATTCAGAAACACTAGCCATTTTCAAGAACGAACTTTTCCAAAACTGCCGGAAAGTAACTAAACATTTCAAATTTTTTAAACACTGAGACACAGGTAGGTAAACTACCTGATTTGTTTTGAATGATATCACCGATACTACTTTTTGAAATTAAATACATTGTGATTACTCGAGAGATAGCGAGGGAGGGACATCAACTTAAGAATTTCAAATAGCATAAGGGCTAAAGTGGCACATCGTTGAAAATAAATCCTGTTCATATTTTCAAACAAATTAGTGAAAAAACATATTTGAAGAAATTCAAAAAAAAACTTGATGGTTGAAAAGAGAATTGAGTTATATTTTGAAAGAATGTGCCACTTGACCCCCCATGCTATTTGAAATTTTTATTCTGATGTACCCCTCCGCGCCACCTATCGAGCAATCACGATGTCGCATCAGTGATTTCATTCAAAATGGTTTTTGCCCCATTATTCTACGTCGATCCGTTCAAAAGTTAACAGGGGGGGAAGCGGACTATAGAAAGCCGCACTGTTTAAAAAAGTTCCCAACATCATCAATAACAGAAATAATAGAAATAACTTCAAGTCAAATTAATAACAACTTTCAACTCACATAAATGATGAAAACTGATCTTCCAATGTTTCCATCAAAATCAAAAATTGAAAAAGGCTCATGAATCATAACCGAATTATAAGATGCCATCGTAAAAGGAGGGTGAAGTAACAGATAAATTAAAGTCGATATCAACAGTAACACACCTCCAATACAATTTTTACAAACCGATAGCAAAAATATAAATAGTTGCAATATTTTGTAAGTGACACATCATACTTTACTTTTTATTTACTCATATTTTGATATTGTGTTAAGTTACGTATTATGTTTCAAATTCCATGTTTTTATTTATTTCACTTTTTTTTAGTTGATAAATTAACTCCTATATAAAATGTGTCATTTAAAGATGACTGTTTTGTCATTTTGACAGCGATAAAAAAGGTGCATCGTTTTTTATCACTGATAAAAACGCCTGTTCCTCTTAAGCGTCTACATCTAGTATGCTTACGTCACTTCAATGTCTGCCCTGTCAGTTTTTTAAGTATTGTTGATAATTGATACTGAAAAATTACAACATGAGTCGTTTTGGGGAAGTTTCGATTCAACAAATAAAAAAATATATAGAAAAAGCAATCCCACAATCCACAAAAATACTAAAGCGTCAATATGGAGACAGTTTATGGAGTTTTGTCAAGTACGAAATTACGAACTGTCGAAAATAACTCCGTTACAAAAAGTAGCAGATATATTGAAGGATTGGGCCTATAATATGAAAAAGAGGAATGGAGAATATTATACGGAATATGCAGTTAAATCAATTTGGAATTCAACTGCGAAGATGATTCAAGAAAAATATTTCAATAAATACAATATTAAATTTGATCCTTTTGCCGACATAACTTTTAAAGAAGCTCGTGATGCAAGAAATAGTAAACGGAAAGAATTACAAGTTATTCCAGAGAAAAGAAAAGTAAGTTCTGTAGCATTGAACAAGAAAGATATAGTAAAAATGGCAAAATTGTGGAATATAGACAACCCAGAGGGATTACAAAAAAGATTCTTTCATATAGCTTCTTATGAATTAGCTTGGAGGGGGGGAGAAGCTGCAAACTGTAAAATTTACCATTTTAAAGAAGAAAAAAATTAGGATGGAACTTCAACAAGAAGATTTGAATACAATACAATATTTTCAAAGACGACACAGCGTGGGTCGAAAAAATTGGCAGACCGTAAATGGATAACAAAAAATGGAATGGAAGAAGGTATGTGTCTCGTTGCATTGTTAAAATTACTGTTACAAAAAATAAATGAAAACATAACATCTGAACGACTTTTTTTAACTCCAAATCCCTTTTGGAAAAACAAAAATTCTAAAGGTTGGTACAAAAATGTTCCACTGGGTATTATACGATTTCTACTTGGACCAAATATTCTGCAACTAAAATTGGACTCGACATTACAAATAATAAAATTACCAATCATTTGAACCGTGCTAGTACAGTTTCCCAGTTAGCCAAAGCAGGAATAAGTGACCAACAACTTATAAAGATAACGGGACACTCATCATCATCTTCTATTAAACCCTACCTCCAAATTGATCCTGAACATCACGAAAATATTATTAGTTCCTTACGAGCCTCGAGTGAGAAAAATCAAAATGAATATTCTGCATGTGTGAATACCAGAGAAGAAAATTTTGAAATCAGTTCACCAAACCAAACACTTTATAACAATTGTGTATTTAATAACTGTTCATTTAAATAATTTAATTGTATCAATAAAGATAATTATTGTTGTTGTTCATTCATATATTCGGTCGTTAATTTATCTTGCCAAAAAACACTCGAGCTTTTCTTTTAAGGATGACTTTTTTTTAACTCAAAATTTTTCCATCAGTAATTTTGCTCGAAAAACTGAAATTTGACAAAATCACTCGACCTTCGGTCTCGCGATTTTGTCATGTCAGTTTTTCTCGTAAAATTACTGATTGGCAAAATTATTTCGTTACAAAAAGGAATTTATCTGATAAAAAAAAAGCTCTTGTGTTTTTACTGTTGACAAATATTATGTCGAAATGTTGTTAAGAATAATTATAAAAATTGAACTTCTTACGAAAATTCCGATGTTAAAAATAAGGTTGAGACATATTTCCAGTTGCTAAAGGAATGGTTAGTTAGCACACGATTACAGTTTCACAGTTTTATAATTGTTATATATACAGTGTCCTGCAAAAACTTGGGATTTTTTTTTATTAATAGTTTCTCAGAAAATTTCGTTCTTCATAAGAGTTGGTGCATTCAATTAGACTAAATACGCGCATAGCCTTTTTTATCAGTGGCGTGCGGCTAAGCGGGAATCGGCCGATATTCTAAATTCACTATAGAGTAAACTGACATTACTAAAATATACTGGAAAATATCGAAAAATTTTATTAAAAAAAGATGTTCGCACATAAAAGATATTTCTTTTGAAATCGAAAAAATCTAGTAGGTGGCTGTCAAGTCGCTTTGATATCTATGTGGTAGTTGAAAGTTCAATTGTGTCTTTTGAATCTTCGATATGAATAATTACACTACATTAAAAGTTAAAACAGGCGGAATAATTTTAAAATACTACGATTGAAGTCAAAAGTTGTGCAAACAAAACGTTACGGCCACCTACTAGATTTTTTCGATTCCATTTACAGAAGATTCGTTCATGCACAATGTTGTATTTTATTTTTTTATTGGGAAACTATTGCTTTTACGGACACAACACAGGAGTTAAAAAAGTTTTGCAATGAATCATTCGTTTCAACACATATCTTTCAATTGAAAAATTTTGTTTCCTTGAAAAGTTCCGGTAATAAATGGAATAGGGGTTGCATGTTTCACCACTTCAAAATATTACAACAAAATTTAAAAAATATCCATAGGTAGCCTTTTTACCGGTAGAACATGCCCACAGAATGTGATTTCTTAACTCTTCAGTAATTTAAAAAAAAAAAAAAACTCATTTTTGGAAGCGTGTAACTTTTCAAGGAAAGACCTAAGAGCTTTTGTTAACATGAAAAACCACCTTAAATTCTCAACAAGGAATCACCCCTTTGAAACTTTCGCACTTATTTGGTAACTTATTTGGTAGGTATATACAGGGTGTAACATAAATACGTTAAAATATTCAAGACAATTAAAAAAAAAGTCCATATGAACTTGTGTCCGGAAATGCTTCGTTTCGGAGATAGATGAATTTTTTTGTTCGCTTTTTAAAAATAACTTTTGCAAAAAATAAGTTATCCGCACGAAATTTGGTACCCGGGGTTTTTTTGACGTGGGAAATCATAATTTCGTATTCATTTCCATGTAACATCTAGAGGGCGCTGCGTACGCTGTCATTATTTATTTCAAATTGCCCTAACATTTTTGACAGTAAACTTTTGGTACTTTTCATGAAAAAACCTCATTCCCACACCTTTTCCAAGTAAAGAAGATACACTTCCTAAACAAAGCTGGAGGTGATCGTTTTCGAGATATTTACAATTTTCTATATCGATGCATGTTACTTAGCTCCTAGGGCGCTGAGTTGCTGAGAACATTACAAAAACTAAGTATGTGGTAGGTCTCGTCAAAATGAACTACTTTTTTCCTATGAAATGTTTATCGAAAAATGATTTGTTTTTGAGTTACAGATTTTCAAAACATGGTTGATTTTTGTCATAAGTTTTTTGCAATTTTAGTTAATTCCATCAAACTTTATACGCAGTATGCCCGGACACACTTCTTCTAAACTGATCATCCTCAAACTGCTTAATCAGTATAGCCAAATTTGATTTCAATAATTTTTGTCACTCTTCGCTTGCAAATTAAGTTAATTAAATCGAGTAGGCTATGAACGTTCGTTTATAAAAATAGAAGTTCGCTGTCACATTTTCAACTATTTATTGACAAATTCACAGTTCGGAGTTCATAAAGTGATTTTTTGGTACCATGCCAGACTTTACGAATGCTGAAATGGCTGATATGGTTTTTGCATACGGCTTGGCTGACGGAAATTCAACCGAGGCCAGACGCAGCGACATTTGCGAATCTTTTCCGGCGACTTTCTACAGTAGGACGGCTACGGGCTACAAGAACTGTGGAATTGGAGGAGGCGGTTTTCGAAGAAATTAGTGAACATCCAGAGACAAGTACAAGAGAAATTAGTCAAACTTTAAATGTGAGTCACATGACCGTTTACAGAATTTTGAAGGAACAGCAATTATATACTTATCATATTCAGCGTGTCCAGGCACTTACGCTACGTGATTTTCAACCACGTATCGAATTTGCTCAATGGCTCCAAAGAAAAGTCGAACAACATTCCCGAATTTTATCGAAAATCCTCTTCACAGATGCGGCTAATTTTTCAAGAAATGGTATCATGAACTTCCATAACAACCACATCTGGGCGGAAGATAACCCACATGCGATAACGGAAACTCATTTCCAAGACAGATTCTCTTTAAATGTATGGGTAGGCATAATTGGGAATTATTTAATTGGGCCCTATTTTTTCCCCTACGTTTGAATCGAGATGCTTAGCAAAATTTTTTGGAACAAATCCTCTTCACAGATGCGGCTAATTTTTCAAGAAATGGTATCATGAACTTCCATAACAACCACATCTGGGCGGAAGATAACCCACATGCGATAACGGAAACTCATTTCCAAGACTGATTCTCTTTAAATGTATGGGTAGGCATAATTGGGAATTATTTAATTGGGCCCTATTTTTTTCCCTTACGTTTGAATCGAGATGCTTAGCAAAATTTTTTGGAACACGAGCTTCCCCATCTTATGGAAGATGTTCCCATTGGTCTCCGAAATCACTCTTGGTTTATGCACTATGGAGCCCCCTGCTCATTTTAGTCTGATAGCAAGAAATAGAGCAAGTGTTTTTAAGGCCAGTTATCCACGAATACTTTACGCTATTTTTTTCATTGGTGCAATTTGAAATCATATATACTGGTATTATTACTACAAAAAACAGAAATAAGAACTAATAATGCAAAATGGTTGAATTCGTGATGTGACATCAGTATACCTTTCGTTGTCATGAAAATGAGAAATACAGATATTAATTTGCAATTTGTTATCAAAGATCAATATTTGTTGTCACCAGAGCTCAAACATGAATTATTCTAATATCGATTTTTTGAACAGTGAGGCTGAATCGCGGTTAATACCGCGAAAATCCAGTGATATACATATAAAAGAATATGAAAAGTTCATCAAACGGATGGAGGAGCAAGAGGTATCACATATAAATGAACGAATTGAACGAGTAATATTTCATTCGACGTTACGAGGTACTCCTGTCGTTTCTCGATTTGTTGATGTTGCCATGGTAACTTTAAAAAACGCGCGTTTTTCAAAGTTTGATTTAAACACGCTGAGGCGTGCTTTGAATGGGTTAAAAGGGGCACCAATAGAAACAAATTCTCAGACGTAGCATATCCCCAACGATGGATATGAAGAGGAGGCACTCAGCATTGGCCCCCGAGGTCACCGGACCTCAATCCCGTCGTTTTTTTTTGGGGGGACACCTGAAATCACTAGTTTATGCTAGCCTCATTGGAAACGAGAAAATGTTAAAGGATCGCATCATAGCTTGCTGCGAAACTATAAGAAACACTCCGGGCATTTTTCAACGGGTGCGGAATTCTTTGATGAGGAGAGCAGAAGCTTGTATTACTGTTGGGAGTCGTCACTTTGAACAGTTTTTTTAATAGTTGTTTCGTTAAATTTGTATGTTTAATTGCCTAATAAATAACATAGTACTTCTCTGAATTGTTTTTTTACAAACTCCGAAATGTAGCACTTTCTAATTGAATAATTAAACATAACAATTTTTTTAAGTTTGGATTCATCAAACAGTTTGATAATGCTCAGTTTAAAAATTTAAAGTTTGATGGAAATAACTGCAGTTGCAAATAACTTATGACAAAAACCAACCATGTTTTGAAAAATTTCAACAATCTGTATCTCGAAAACAAATCATTTTTCGATAAACATTTCATAGGAAAAAAGTAGTTTATTTTGACGAGACCTACCACATACTTAGTTTTTGTAATGTTCTCAGCAACTTCACTTAGCGCCCTAGAAGCGAAGTAACATGCATCGATATAGAAAATTGTAAATATCTCGAAAACGATCACCTGCAGCGTTGTTGAGGAAGTGTACCTTTTTTACTTGGAAAAGGTGTGGGAATAAGGTTTTTTCATGAAAAGTACCAAAAGTTCACTGTCAAAAATGTTGGGGCAATTTGAAATAAATAATGACAGCGTACGCAGCGCCCTCTAGATGTTACATGAAAATTGATACAAAATTATGATTTCCCACGTCAAAAAAACTCTGGGTACCGAATTTCGTGCAAATAACTTATTTTTTGCAAAAGTTATTTTTGAAAAGCGAACAAAAAAATTCAATTTCAACATTCTGTATCTCCGAAACGGAACATTTTCGGGCACAAGTTTATTAGATTTTTTTCTTTAAATTGTCTCAGGAATACGTCACTTGAATATTCCAACGCACTTATGTTACACCCTGTATATAAGGTTTAAAGTGGCATGAAATTTGGAAATCTAGCACGCCGATATAGCAGCCAAGCAGCGCTTTTTCTTCTGACCTAATTTAAAAATATCAAGATTTCGAACTGAAAACTTATTTTTCTGAAAATAAATTATAGCCTATGTTACTCACGGATAGTTCAGTTTTTCACTAGTGACTACATGCAAACAAACAAATATTACTTCTTTATAATATTTGTATAGATTGTATTTTTTTGCGAATAAATTTTATATATTTTCATTATCTTGACCAACAAGATCTACAATTCTACGCGGTACCAAAGCCAAATGCCTCAATATATAACAATACTAGCTGATACCCCCGACTTCGTCCGCGTGGAATTTATATTTTTTCTTATGTTTCACTTTGTCTCCTTCTATCTAGCCTATGCCTGTGGCTTTGGCAGCTTCCCTTTATCCTGTTTCCCGTTATCTCATTCCTCGTTATCCACCTCACCCATTATCCCGTTACCCGTCATTCTGTTTCCCGTTATCCCGTTATTCTGTTATCCCGTTATCCCGTTTTCCGTTATCCTGTTATCCCATTATCCCATTATCCCATTATCCCATTATCCCGTTTTCCGTTGACCCATTATCGCGGTATTCTGTTATCCCGCTATCCCGTTTTTGCTTTTCGGGTTATACCATTAGCCCCCTATCCTGTATGTATTTCATCCCGCTATGATGACGAGAATAGAGTATGTGACAATAAAACCACATTTCTTCATAACCAAGTGCAACCAATAGAAGGTGAGCTCCCATTTCAAGTATATTTATGTATATATATATATATATATATATATATATATATATATATATATATATATATATATTTATATATATATATATATATATATATATATATATATATATATACTATAGTGCCGCTGGACCGTACCGTAGTATCGCGCACTCGGTTTGTCATCGTTGCCCAAATAGCTCGCAGATGGTAGATTTTTTCCTACTTACTTGACACGTATCGTCATATTCTGGACAACTCACACAATATCTTTGTGAATTGTAGCCTATGTGTTATTCTGATGTATAAGCTATATTATTGTAAAGTTTCATTAAAATCCATCCAGTAGTTTTTACGTGAAAGAGTAACAAACATACTTACAAACTTTCGCGTTTATAATATTAGTAGGATATATATATATATATATATATATATATATATATATTGTTATGTTTTGATATATTGAAAAATATAAATTGTTTTTATATACTAAGATAGCTAATAATTTTTGCTATTCTTTGTGAACCAATTTGATATGATATAAATAGATATTTCTGCCCTGTATAATAATTTGTATGTGGTAATAATAATTGCCAACGAACGTCACTGTTCTCTCGTCACGTAGCTGTCAATTGTTATTCCTTTTCTCACCACAGCTAGCACAGTTGGTACGCCCTCATCTCAGATAGCCAGTTCAAAGCAATTTAGCCACTACTTGATATTTCAAACTCAAGTTATTCAATGGTCGTAGGTATGTTTGTTGATCATTGTGAAAGAACAAACAACAAAATATCAAAAAGCAATTATCTCCTTTATTCAGGAAGACTTAATAATACCTGGCCTACGAGAAATAACTTATACTAGGGTGAATCAAACAAATATTCACGGATAAAATAATAAATCAGATCATGGATAGATAAACAGAACCTCACTTTTTCCTTGAGAGTGACGTTTTCGTTATATTCAAAATAGGGTGACATAAAGTTCTTCGAATGGTAATTCGTTATTGTGAAATAGTTCAGGACCGGAAGAGCACTATTAAAGTTTTATACCTGGTTGGAACTGTTGGTGTTCTAATTATACCATGAATCAGGATGTCTCCTCTCTCCAATCGCTGTCAGGACTGCAATATCATGTATCAGGAACTATATAGATGCGGAAATCAACATTTGGATCCGTGGATATGTTATCATTAAGGTAATATTGGTTTTGTTTACCAAATGATGGGATTATTCCAATTTTCTTTTTGTAAAATTTTTGCGTGGCATCCGCTTGGAATTTTATTTTGATCTCCTTGAAGCTTTGTTTTTCTATCGCCTAGCTACATCTTTTTCTCCTTGTTTTCTCATTAGAATTTTTGAATTGGTGCACTAAATTGTCACTTTTCACTGTTTATCTTTATATTGCATAAGTTATATATACAATTATTTTTCCACTCTTATCATTATTTACAAATTCCAAAAATAATTGCTTCTGATACCATCTCATTGCTACTCTCCCACAATTTCCAATTTTACACCTGACCATCTATTCCCTGATTGGCTATTTTTATAAAGACATTTGCTGTTATATCATTGGCTACTTTTTGTTAGCTACAGTTTCATATACTGTATGTTTCAAATTTATAAATGTGTTGATTACTGTTTATTCCTGAATTTTTTTTAAATTTAGACTTTTTATTGTCTTTTGAGCAATTATGAGTTATAATAATTTTGACAATGTATGAAATTGATTGTTTTATAGTATTTTGACATTTTTATCTATCCATATTCTAACTAGGCTCACAATATACATATATATTATATATATATATATATATATAAATAATATATATATATATATATTTTTTATATATATATATATATATATATATATATATATATATATATATATATATATATATATATATATATATATATATATATATATATATATATATATTTATATATATATATATATATATATATATATATTTATATATATATATATATATATATATATACTATAGTGCCGCTGGACCGTACCGTAGTATCGCGCACTCGGTTTGTCATCGTCGCCCGAATAGCTCGCAGATGGTAGATTTTTTCCTACTTACTTGACACTTATCGTCATATTTTGGACAACTCACACGATATCTTTTTAAATTGTAGCCTATGTGTTATTCTGATGTATAAGCTATATTATTGTAAAGTTTCATTGAAATCCATCCAGTAGTTTTTACGTGAAAGAGTAACAAACATACTTACAAACTTTCGCGTTTATAATATTAGTAGGAAGTAGGATATGATATATTTATATATATATATATATATATATATATATATATATATATATATATATTATAGTGCCGCTGGACCGTACCGTAGTATCGCGCACTCGATTTGTCATCGTCGCCCGAATAGCTCGTAGATGGTAGATTTTTTACTACTTATTCGACACTTATCGTCATATTTTGGACAACTCACACAATATCTTTTAAAATTGTAGCCTATGTGTTATAAGCTATATTATTGTAGAGTTTCATTAAAATCCATCCAGTAGTTTTTCCGTGAAAGAGTAACAAACATACTTACAAACTTTCGCGTTTATAATATTAGTAGGAACAACTCACACAATATCTTTATAAATTGTAGCCTATGTGTTATTCTGATGTATAAGCTATATTATTGTAAAGTTTCATTAAAATCCATCCAGTAGTTTTTACGTGAAAGAGTAACAAATATACTTACAAACTTTCGCGTTTATAATATTAGTAGGAAGTAGGATTGCTTGATTGAGATTTCTTTTAAGAAATAAAACAAGGAATTTTCACATGTTAGGTGTTATTTCTTAGCCTTCTCTATTTATACCTTTCATCCAAGTATTCAAACAACGAATTTTCCAGTTAGAATTTTTTGGCAGGAACTATTTCTATCTCATATGAAGAAATCAAAATATAAACGAATATTTTAATATGTGGAAATCTCGAACAAAAATCTATTTCCGATACAAAGGGAATTTTTGATCAAATTTTGATGTCATTCATGTTTATATACTCAAATTACTTTCATTGGAACTTCCACATTTTGAAAAAAAAATTACGAAACTATTTTTTTTAATGCAACATTGATTTTTCCCGCTCTTTTGAAAGACTATATCTTTATTCTCTGGTGATTGGGCTGGTGTTCTGTTCACTATAATAGTAGAATCATAATTGCATGAAGATCCGTGTCAGAATTTATACATTTATAGAAATAAACTGAGGTGTCTGTGTTACAATTCAAATTACAAAGTTGGTAGCGAATGAATCAAACTTTGTACGTGTATATTTTACACAAACTTTCGTCATTACGAATATACAATTAGTTCTATACGAGAGAGAAAGAGCCCACCTAAGTGATATAAATGGGCTCTAGTTCGGTAGAACAAAGACAGAGAAACAAATTAAAATCTGAAACGTCTAATTACGGAGTTCGAAATTGACGCCATCTTGTACTTTTCTCCATTTCCACTGAGTTTTGGCACTTCGATATTATACACTAGCTCGAGATGCACGCCTCGGGCGACGAAAATCTAATATTATCTCAAAACAATGGAATATCGGTATACCTATATTGGCAATTCTTCGAGATGAGAGTGGTCTGATTACGCTCTTGGAATTGCATGAACGTGATGAGTGTGGATTAGGGAAGTTAATGAAAGTGCATTATTCGTGAAGAGCGCGTGTTTTTTTTCTTAGTATATCTTCTCCTAAGAAGAGCAATTTAGTTTCAGACCTGAGTAATCAACTGAAACTATTATATTATTCGCAACAAACAGACTTGTTTACAAAATCTATATAATAAAATAACTAATAAAAAACCTTTTTAAAGACAAGCTTTTTATTTAAGCCGTGTTTCAAAACGTATGAAATGAGTTTAAGTCATCGCTGACCATGATTTAATGATTTTTTATTGAATTATTTGTTTTCAAAAACCTTGTCAGGCGAAGTGTTCATAAAAGTAGGTAACAATTCATTTCATTGGACAATGATTGGTTGGTAAGTAACAACTTGTCGAAGTATTAATTTCATCACAATTCCACAAACCAAATAATTCAACAAAAATTCATTAAATCATTGTCAGCGATGACTTGATCTTATTTTATACATTTTAGTACACGGCTTCAAAAAAAGGTTTTTTTTCATTATTTATTTTATTTTTTGCTTTCTAGTTAGTTCGCCCCAATCTGTTCATTTCTAATAGAGCATAGTTAACACAAGGTCTCTTTCCTGTTAGTTTTGAGCTCACCCCAGAAACTCCCACATACCAATTTTGAATAAAATATGACCAACATCAGAAAACATCTTGAATTTATGAATTTTGACAAAGAAATAAAAAATCTCCGACCGCGAAAACCGGCGTATACCAATTTTGAATCAAATCAGATCATAATCACAAAACTCGTTCCCGATTTTGGGGCTGCTTGATCTTGAAATTATGAATTTTGACAAAGAAATTAATAATCTTCGACACCGAAAACCGGCCCATACCAATTTTGAATCAAATCGGACCATAATTACAAATCTCGTCCGCCATCTTGGAGCCGCCATCATGTTTTTTGCTCTTACAAAAAATTCCATAACGCATTGTCACTGGAATTATACACACCTGCCAAATTTCAGATCAATCGGACGACTAGAAGTCGGTCAAAATCCACTTGTAATATTTGACCCAAACTAGAAACTAAATAAAATCTTGTTAAAATAAATCTCGATTCTTCGTAAGCGCAATCCGTGAGAATGGCTGGACCGAATTGGCTATTTTTTAATAGACCCAGCATGGTTGATACGGAAATGGGAAAGTTGTCCAGAAATTTGGGTATATAAGAAATTTGTTCAAGAAAAATACTATCGAGTCATTTATTACCAAAGAGAAAATAGCTGTCGCCTACCCTGCAGAAGGTCATAGAAACAAATCCCAGTAAGGGTAACATTTTTTGTTTATTTTATAAAAACAACGGCTGGACCGATTTGGCTAATTATTTTTTGAATGTTCGTAATATTCGAATAAGGTTTTTAGGAAAAGAAAGGGTTTTTAGAAAAGTGATTGGAAATTTCTTTGTCCTGGAAATGTTCTCAGGAATATATAATAAAAATGAATGTCAGTTTGTGTTGGTAAGCTCATAACTTGAGAACGGCTGGACCGATTTGGATAATTTTTTAACAAAAAAACGGGACAACGGGAAAACGGAATAACGGGGAAACGGAATAACAGGAAAATGGGAAAACGAGATAACCGGAAAACGGGATAAAGGGAAAACGGGATAACACGAAAACGGGAAGCGGAGTAACGAGATAACAGGATAATAGGAAAACGGGATAATGGGGAAACGGGATAAGGAAACGTGGGGAAAAAGAAACCGGAAAAACAGGATAACGGAAAAATAGGGTAACTGGATAATGGGATAAAGTCTCGCTTTGTTGATCTTCTCTTATGTCATCAACTATAAAATGTTTAATGCTTATTTATATCTAATTTGTATCTAATATTGTACCTACTATGATACATCATATTTTGTTTTATTGAATTTTTTTTTTTTTTTTTTTTTTTTTAAATATATTAATTTTTTAATTTTTTTTTCAGCTACTAACTATGAATTACACAAGATTTGTTAGGGTTGAGTGGAAGAATATTTTTTGTTGTGCAGCAATGTACAACTGAAAATAAACTCCGCCTTTTATTTTCAAATGTATTTGAGTTTAAGGAAATTATTTGTTGTTGTGCTTTATTGAAAATAATAAAGACGTTTATTATTATTATTATTAAGTAAAAACGGGATAACGGGAAAACGGGAAAACGAAATAACTGGAAAATGAGATAACGAAAAAACGTGATGACGGCAAAATGGGATAAGAGGATAACGGGATAACGGAAAAATGGGATAACTGAAAAATGGGATTACGGAAAAACGGGATATCAGGAAAACGGGATAACTCGGTAACGGGATAACTAAAAAAAAGTATAAATGAAAAATGTGATAACGGGATAACGGAAAACGGGCAGAGTCAAAAGCATAACCTAGATGGAACAACACAAAAAACCATAGGAAAAAAGAAATTCTACGCGGTCGAGAGTTTTCAGAAAAAATAGTATATTACGATACAAGTGTATAAGAGAGCCTTTGAAGCACGCGCAACGAGTTTGAGGGCACGACGCGGAGCAGAGTGCCCTCAACGTTGGAAGTGCTTTGAAGGCACTTATACACGTGTATCATACGCTATTTTTCATTATACCTGCAACATAACTTTAATAACAATGCTGGAAATAAATTTTAGATCAGGATAATGTTCCTTATATTCAAATACTTCTAAGCAGGTATGTAATGAACATCTAATGTCACGTCTTGTTGACATTGATATAGCAATTGTTGTTTACAAGCTTATTTGACAGTTCATATGATTGATAATTTTGAAATGGTTGCGAGTCAAGGAGAACGAGAACAAAATTTTAGCCGAAGATGCTGAATCAAAATTGATACCGGAAAAATCCAGAAAATCCTATTATAGAGAATATGAAAAGTTACTGCTGTGGATCGGGAAGAAACAGACTCAAATTGTTTTATATTTTTCATGTAATTTGACACATAAATAAAATATTCTAGCAACCTTTGAAAAACGGCGTGTTTTAATCTTGAGATTTTGCACGCTTTTCCCTTTAAAATACGGCGTGTTTCATTCTTGAGATTTTGCACGCTTTTCGGTTCATAAAACATGGATTGTGATGCAGGTATGATAAAAAATAATTTAGGGAATATAGAAATTTGAAGAGGACACGTCTGTCGGGCCAGCTGGTAGATTGAAATAAATCAGTCTTCGTTTCTCGATTTAACGGAGGTATTCGATGCGGTTGATCGTATTTTGATCAACCCACTCGAGGACCTTGGATTCAGAGGTGTTGCACTTGAACTACTGAATACATATCTCAGAAACAGAGCTACATTCAGATCAATAATTGATCCAGTGGCTACTCATTTAGAATATGGTATCCTACAAGGAACGGTCTTAGTCCCCTTTTCGATAAACATAAATGGTTTCTTGAACAATCAATCGGAATACCAACTATAATACATTGGAGATCACAATCAATGATGAAAAAATTGTATTAAAGGAGTAGATCGTATAAAATGTTCAGAGTTATATATAAATCGACCAAATTTTAGAATTAATTTTATGGTATAGAAACAAAGCAATAATTTCCAGATTCAAGGAAACTGGATATTCGACATGTATATCATTTACTGGTTGAATAACATATTTCATAAAAATAATATATGTGGTCTCTTAGACATAAGTAAATTATATATACAAAAAATATCAAATGAATTAATCACCATTCAACATGAATGAGACATAATACAGAAAAACTATGCGGACAAAAACTAGTTGAACTGAGAACTCTAAAACTCCAAAATCATTCATTTTCTTAACACCACATAACTACCTTATACTAGCCGCAGAAATGAAGCTTTATTTTCTACAGATATTAAAAAAAATTGAAATAATGGTTGTAGAATACTTCCCGATCAGTATTACACAAATTTATAGGAATAATTCGGGAATAATATATTTTTTTCTCAATATAAACGGTAATTATAAAAAATGCATAGCTCATTTCATGGTCGGCACTCACCTACAGTGATTTTATTTGATTTTATTTCTTAAAGTATTTCAACTTATCAACAATAACTATCGTAATTTATCAAAATCCAATCCTGGTCCTAAAATATATCGATATACAGGGTGTAATCTAACCTCTTGCACACCCGTGGATGACGAGTGTATAATGGCATTTTATAACTAGTTAAAAATCTGAAAAAAAAAATGTGAAAACATGTTTTGTTCATTGGAATATTCGACAATATTTTGGGGTAGCGCCACCCACCTAATTTCAGGTGACCAACTAAGAGGAAAACTTAGGCAATTGCCCATTTCAATGCACATTTAACTCGACAAGTGAATAATGTAGAATGTTGACATGATTGTGTGGTGGATGTATACATTGCAGGCTGCCTGAGATGATATATAGAATGAGAGTATGTGGGCGGACAGAACCATTAGCATGTAGGCCTCTCTATCGGGCCCGTTATGCACCCACCGCTGCTGGGAATCGGTTCAGCTTTGAACGTACCCTATTTCGCGAGCGAATGAGCCCAGCCTTCTAACCGATACCTTTCCCACACCTTCCGGGCTTAGAGTGATACTCCCGAGGTGCGCTTTTCAAATTGCTGCCACTGCTGGGCATTTCGTGAGGATGTGGGTGGCTGACTCCCCATCCTCCAAGCACCACCTGAATTCAGAATCATCCGTGATAGCTAAAATGTTGAGGTGCCTATTCAAATGTCAGTGCCCCGTGAGGAGCCCTACCACTATTTTGATTTCCTTTCTGCTCAGTGTGAGCAGAGTCTTGGCCCTCTTAGTGGAGGGGCCTTCGATATGGAGTTTCGATTATCTCATGCCAGGGGCCTCCTGGAATTTCATTTCATGGTTTTGAGACGCTCCATGATCTAGAAACTCCTAGTATTGATTCTGGTCCAATCGTTGAGCTTTTTGCACCTTGTCTGGTCGGCTCGTTCGTTTCCGGGCACACCGGTATGACCGGGGACCCACAGTAGCTTCACCTTATTGGCGATGGATAGCCTTTGCAGATCGTCAATGCATTCCGACACCAGCAGAGAACTGACTCTGTACGACGTGAGGGCCTTGATCACCGCTTGGCTGTCCGTGCATATCGTGATTTGCTGGGCATGGTAGCCTCTGTTAATGTTTTCTCTTACACAGGCGAGTATGGCAAAAACTTCTCCCTGGAATACTGAAATAAAATTTCTCAGGACATAGTAGAGTTCAGCTTTTGGAGATTGCCCGTATACCCCGGCGCCGGCTGATTCACCCATCTTGGAGCCATCTGTGTACCAGATGATCCCATTGGTGATGATCAGGCGATGCCTTATCTGCTCCCAGTCCTTCCTTTCGGAAATGACTGACAGCGGCCTCCTGGTGAATCGTATGACAGGTGAAGAATTATCCCCTGGCATCTCCAGGAGTGGACAATCATTCACTGTTTGATTCCATAATCGAGAATGTCCATACATTCCCTCGCTCCGCCATTGGTTGGAGCTTCTCAAGCGAGCAATGGCTTTGCGTGCCTCATGTTCAATGGAGGCAGTCCTATGAGTGTATCCAGCACCCTAGTGGGTTCCGTCCTCATTTAACTTGTTGTCGCAAGACAAGTCTTTGTACCTTATCTGATTGGGTTTTTGATTTGCCAGACGATGGCTCCGTACGTAATCATTGGGCGTATGAGAGTCGTGTAGATCCAGTATAGAATCTTGGGGCTGAGCCCCCACGTACTGCCAAATGCCTTTCTGCATGCCCAGAACGCGACTGTGGCTTCCCGAACTTTGTGTTCTATATGCTCGTTCTAGTTTAGCTTGTAGTCAAGGATGACTCCGAGGTACTTGACTGAGCTTTTGTATTGCAGGAACCTCCCATTGAGTTGGACGTTTGGAGGTCCCCTGGTTTGCGTTTCCTGGTGAAAAGAACCAGCTCCGTCTTTTCAGGGTTCACACTCAGCCTCTGGTAACGTGTTTATACCTTGGCAGTAGGTTTTCCAAGTGTTCCTCTGTGCTATTCGAATACTCTTCTTGTATTCTCTTCGTGCTGACTTATAGTCTTTCCAGTGTGTGGGTTGTTTCGTCCGTTTGGCTTTGTTGAGAAGTTTGCGGACTTTCTTGCGGTGGAACTCTATTTGGGAGTTCCACCATGGAGTTTTACTTCCTTTGTCTACCTTTTTCAAGGGACAGCTGGCTTCGTATGATGAATTTGCAAATGTCCCAATCTCCGCCTCCGATCCGTAACGTGTAGGCATGATCCCGAGCCTTATTTCAGTTCCTCCTCATAGAGATTCCATCGGGTGGCTCTGGGATTCCTATACCTGCTGTCTTCTGTATAGCTGTTGCCTGCTAGTGAGAAAAGTATGTGTCGGTGATCCGCTAACGTTTCTTCCACCGACACATGCCAGTCTCTGACGCTTCCTGTTAGTTCCAAGGAACATAACGGGAGATCGACAGTTGTTTGAGCCAGGGGCGTGGAGTAAGTGGGCCCTGATCCTCTGTTAAGGATTTCCAGGTTACTGAAACTCAGGAATCCGAGCTGCCTGAGATATTCGATTCAAAGTGGAAAAAACAATCAACCTTGTTATATCCAAACTGGCGATAAAGTCAGAACTAGTTGACTTCATACTCTACTCATACAAACAACACAAACACTATTGAAAAGGGAAACATTCGCAATTGAATATTGTTTTGAAAAATAATATCACGACCATTGTAGTGATTGAGACAATCAGAACACGTGAACTGAACACTGTTGCCAAGCAAGATTCTCTCATGCACGGTTCGCTATCTACGAACCAAAGTTCGTTAGATTCTCCAACTGTTAGCAACCAATCAGAAAACAGTACACAATGTGCAGGAGAAGGAATTTGAATTGCTGGCTCTTAAAACTAAACACTCAGCTGCTCCGTGCGTATTTTGTAGAGTAGAAGACAAGATGAATCACTCGTCGCATTTATGAATGAAATAGTTGATTTCATTTCTTTACAACACAATCAGTTCAACATTCTACCTTATTCAATTGCCGAAGTTTTCCTATGAACAGCTCACCTGAAATTAGAAGGGAGGCGCTACCCAAAATTTTGTCGAATTTTGCAAAGAACAAAACATATGTTCAATTTTATGTCAGATTTTTAACCGCTGTAGTTTGTTGTAAAATGGCACTATGCACTCGCCATTCACGGGTGTGCAAGAGGTTAGGTTACACTCGGTATATTATAGTTTAGGTAGTTGTAGCTCTCAATAAATTCTTCCACATTTTTATAAATTGTATGTAATATCATTTTTCAATCATCTGAAACCACTTCTAGTGTCAGATTACCTGCCCATGTATGCTATGATTGAGGTTTTTTTAGTTTATATATTCCGTAATTATCATAATTTGTATACAAATATTATGTTTTATTCTGTGTTCCTTCAATTTCTTTTCATCTCAGTGGTATACTCGCCTTTTTTATAAAATCATTAATGTATTCATTAAGGTACTTATACGAATGTTTTTCTAACTAAACTAACGTTATTAATCTAATCGCAGTAACTCCATATTATTTTGTCAAACTCCCACATTTCTCAACTGAATATGATATGGAAAGATGACTTGTCCGACTACCGATTCTTAATTCTCCGATTTTCCTCAATCTATGCTTTTTATACCCGACAGTATCGCATTAAAATTGGAGCTGCCAGGTTAAGAAAAATAACTTGTTTTTCAGCTATTATTATTTGTCATCTGATTTTCATTTTGTTCCCGTTAAATTGTTAAATTCCATTTACGACTCAGTTGTGGTCGGTGAATGACTGTAGGCTTATTCATTATCTAATTTATTGATTATCTACATTCTGAAGTCCTTTTAGAAATGACTCAATTATAGAGGATTTGCTTCTCGTGATATTCATAATAATCACAATAACGTCAAAACCGCTTTTTTCAATCGTATCTTAATTAGTCAATCTCATTAAACACTTACGGGTCGGTTGAGTCCTTGGTGACCCTAAGGTCTCACTACCTTCCTGTGATATCATGTGTCGATACATTCGACATCATCTTGGAAATGAATAACAAATTTTTATGCCTTTCGGATTCATGGAGATAAACTACAATGATGAGGTATTCCCAATAGTTCAAATATTGCCATATCACTTCGCTTTTATGACGTTTTGTATGACAAAAGGTGCCAGGTCAAGTATCACACAAGTTCTCCTCATTTCATTTGGTTCATATATTATCATGTCCCTTCTGCCATATGTGCTCAAGATTGTTCTTTTTGATATAGAATCACCGATCATGGTCCCTAGAACTACGTTACTTTCAACTTTTCCACAAATCTCTCTCTACACCTGAGAGGTGGTAATGTTTTATTCAGAAGTTTTATATTTCAGGCACTGGATCATCAAAGTTCGATATATCTAATTCTGTTAAATTGGCAATCTCAGTTCATTATTGAACTGGATACATAACTTGCTTGTACTACTTTATGAGTTGTTATTTATTGACTATTGCATAAAAAGGCAAGAATCTGAAAAAGACTAATGTAATAATGAAAATGATAATTTGAAAATGAATGATTTTTTCCAATAATATGACAATAGAACAAAATATTTTGTGAAATCCTTATGTTTCACAAGTAAGTGTTCCAACTGATTTTCTAATTTGACAAATATTTTCTTACAAAAAAGTTAGTAAGCATTGTATTCAATAATATTATCCAGCATGTGATCCAATTACCGTGCATGAATATAGCTTATTATATTCCAACTGGGCTTTATTATATAAAAACTTGTTCCGATTGTAGTGACACTAGCCACTGGACGCAGTGGTCAAGGGAAGACTTCCATGGGGTGCGTATTCTTCTATGTAGGGTTATGAAAATTCTAATTGTTTGTTCCTATGTATTGACCATTAGGTTCAATTTAAAACCGAAATAATTGGAATGGAATATTGATGTAGCTCAGAAAACATCAGAGAGTGGAACAGAAGTTTTTTTCTTTCAATTTCAAGTATGATGTTTTTTTCCTTTCATTTTCAAGTATGAACTCCCACAGAAAGTAGATCTAATGATTGTTGGAGTCTAATAATAGCTATTTATATTATGATAATAGCTATTTATATTATTGAAAATTACATACCTATTTCAAAACTATGTATAATTGCTAAAATATTCGAGAGTATTATTTCTAATTTTTGGATATGAAGAATATCTTGAATATCCAGCAACACGGCTCCATCAGAGATCGTTCTGTAGACTCGAATATTTACACAGAATATATATTGAAGAACATGGATTTGCCAGAATCGACCATTCGATTTCACTTACGAAGCTTGCAGGATTCGGTGTGCACGGTGCACTCCTTGAATGGCTACGTTCATATGTCAGAGGTAGGTACCAACAGATGCTATGAGCAATCATGAATCTACTAATGTTCCAGTTACGTCCGGCGTCCCTCAGGGACCCCACTTGGGGCCCCTGCTTTTCAAGATTTATATTGATGATATAAACGAGAGCTTCCATTTTCCCAGATTCCTCATGTATGCAGATGATCTGATGATATTTTTTTCTCTCACTTGCCCTAATTATGCGATACTGATTCAGCAAGATAAGGACAGGCTTACTGCGTACTGTAATGACAACCTATCCAAATGTTACCACATTACTTTCAGTAGGAACTCAACCTACTACAAAATTTCAAGTCAAAGGCTAGAAACCGTCAAGCAAGTAAAAGATCCTGGTATAGTCTTCGACTCCAAATTATTATTTGACCAGCACATATGTAGTGTCTCCAAGAAAGCCAGTAAGATGCTGGGTTTCATAATAAGATCCTGTTACAAACTGAGAAATTCTAGAAAAATCAGTTATTATACAGTGTGACCCATTTAAAATAGAACCACCCCTGTAGAATACGCATTTTTTTTAATAGCAAGCATCAAAAACTGTATTTTGACACAAATTTTCGTAACTTTAGTTTCATTTCCAAGGCACTTTATGGGTTTTTTTCTTTGTCAAAAATTGCAAAAGTTTACTAGGAATGTTTGTTTTCCAAATATTGGTTAACAACGAAGTTACAACAACTTTAATTTTGGAAACAAAGTATTTGATTATAATTTTTATTTAGATTGCAGACATATTTGAAATCTGGCAACACTGCCGATACAAAGTAGAGCACACGTGGATTTGTACAACGAGAATCCGAAGTCGATAGCTCATTCCGTTGAACAGTTATAACTACTGAAAGTATGGCAATGTGAGCGATTTGTGGTGTACTAAATCACAGCCTACTATTGATTTAGTACAATACCTATGCCCAATGTATTAGTTCAGATTCCTTCAAATTATTGATACCTTTTCTAGAAGCTTGTTTCAGTTGAGTCTTGCAGAATAAAAAAGGAACATTTTTTTGTCCTGCTTTCTGTTTTATTATTGAATAAATAATTTTGATACTTTAAAACTTGATTCGGTTCATTTTGTTTTTATCGGCTATTGAAAACTGCATAACTTGAAAATTAATTTTTAATTTTCTGTTATTTTCGAATACACTTATAACCTCAAATAAATGATTTTGAGGGGAATATAATTTACTAATCCAGTGACGTACTTAGATTTTTATTACAAAATCGCATCCACCAGAAATCGCTCACATTACCATACTTTCAGGAGTTATAACTGTAGAACGGAATGAGCTATTGACTTCGGATTTTCGCTGTACAAATTCACTGGTGTTCTACTAAGTATCGGCAGTGTTGCCAGATTTCAAATATGTTTATAATCTACATGAAAATTATTATCAAATACTTCATTTCCAAAATTTAGGTTGTTGTAACTTCGTTATTAACTAATATTTTTCTATGAAATTTCTATAGTTCTCATTTATAACGACTACAAATCCAGTGGTGTAGTCAACTTTCAAAACAAAAATTGCCTAATAAACTTTTACCGTTTTTAACGAAGAAAAAAAACCATAGAGTGCCTTGGAAATGAAACTAAAGTTATGAAAATTATTGTCGAAATACAGTTTTTGATGCTCAAATTTAAAATAAAAATTTTTGAGAATGACTGAAAAATGCGTATTTTACAGGGGTGGTTCCGTGTTAAATGGGTCACACTGTATATGTCTTATGTTAATAGTGTTCTGACTCATGGTGCAGTGATTTGGAACCCTCGCTATAATATTTATACCCAAAAACATGAGAGTATCCAAAATAAATTTATGGATTACGTAAATAGGAAATGCTTTCCATATATCAATGAAAGGAGTCACGTTCGGAAAAACCTGAAGCTCAGCTCTTCCGAACACAGGAGGAATATCACACATGTAAAATTTCTTCACAAAGTTGTAAATCACAAAATAGATTCGAACGAAATTGTGTGTCAGATTCGATATGCTGTATCAGTCTACAATACTTGCCAAACTCTCTTATTTTTCACCGAGCAAGCAAATACAAACTATTTTCTAAATTCGCATCTACATGAATATATCGATAGATAGATAGATAGCTCTTAATTTCCAACAGGTGTACACTCAATTACAGAAAATGCTTAGGGGGTAATATTTAACATATCGAATTACAGAAAAGAATATATACATATATATATATATATATATATATATATATATATATATATATATATATAACGAAAGAAAGAGAGATTTGTTTCGATTCCAAGAAAGCCACCATCTGCCTACAGCTGTTTCATGGTTTCCCAATCATCAGGCCGGCTTGTGGTCTTTCTCGAAATCGTACCAAATCTCTCAGAGTGTTAATACCCACCGGCAAGTATAAAAATGTGAAATGCACAAAATTATAGATGTAACACCTATAATTACTGGGGTGAAGCTAAGACCTAATGAACTGGAATTCAGTGACACGAAATTTCGTGAACATTGATAGGATTGATAGGAAATTGATAGGTCACCAACAGATGTCAGTATAGGCCAATCCACGACACCGAAAGTTGTACTTCTAATTTACTTCTGAAATGTTCATAATACCATCATTTCTGTTAATGCATTTGAATCAAGCGCTCGCGTATTCAAGGGGGGTGGGGGGTAATTGAACCTCCAAGAAACCGCAAAATGTTGTTTGAATCGATGGAATCGGCACCACACTCCACATCTCTACTCAAATCTAAAACGTCGTGGCCGCTATTGTCGCTAGGCATGTTCTCATTAGTCCAGTCGAAAAGTGAGTTTCCTGCGAAAAATCGTTCCAAGTCTTCTGAAAATATGAGCGATGGCTCATTCGATTCGGGATGTCATTCTTTGAAAGACATGTTTCGATTTAGTTACAAAAAACAAAAAATTCAAACGGACTTAATTTTTTGGCAATAGCTCAAAAACTATTCATGATAGAGAAAAAGTTTCTACTCCCGGAACTCTATCTCAATTATTTATAATTTTAATTCAACGTTGAAAATAGGACTCCGTTTGGGCGTTAATGCAGGAGTAGAGCGCCTCTCGAGAGAGCAATGCGTATAATAACTATTTTTAGGACAAGTGAGTAAAGCGTAGCATTTAATCACTAACCTGGATGGTGAGCGCCATCACATTTGTACTCAATAATATCACGCCATGGAATTGTTTAGAGGTTGATTATTTTGTTCATTATAAATTTCTAAATTTAAAAAAATATGAGAAATCGAGTAATTTTTTTTTTATTGATATTTCACATAACTATCAGTTTTATGTCTGACAAAGGCATTTCACAATGTTTTTTTTAAATACGCTATTTGTTTATAAAATATTTATTAACAAATCGATACGTTGAATATTTTTCAAAAATTGTTTTTCTGCATTAGTTTATCACAATTGAACAAAAATATTTTTTTTCCTTGTTTATAATAGTTTTTTTTAATTTTTTTATTATTTAAATAATATATCAAGAGAAGGGCCAACAACGAAATATTTTTTTTTTATTGGTGCCCCTTTTCACCCATTTAAAGCACGCCTCATCGTGTTTAAATCGAACTTTAAAAAACGCGCGTTTTTTAAAGGTAACCATGACAACATCAACAAATCGAAAAACGTGAAATCTAAATGACAAATTTTTGATTATTGATCTGACAGGAGTACCTTGTAACGTCAAATAAAATATTACTCACAATTCACAATTCACAAAAAAAATTATATCGAATCAAGATATGAATTTAAATAGAAATTGGATAGAAAATTTAACAGAAATAAATATACCTGATGAAATATTATATACTTTGAGTCTTGGTCAAAATTTCAACCATGACAACAATGACATTCCTACGGAATCAATAATTGCAAATTTGGAAGCAAAAATCTCCTCTCAAACAAATGAAAATCAAAGCGAAATAAGACACAAAATAAATAATATAATAACAAACTTCAAAAATCAATTTGAAAAACAAACAAAAAAGCAAAGAATGTTTACAACAAACTTTTAAAGAAAACAAAAATATTTCTGAGGGAGAATTCTAACTTACTCATACTGAAAGCAGATGAAATTAACAAAACAGTGATCATGAAAAAATGTGAATACCAACAATAACTTGAAAGTATGCTAAATGATGAAACCACGTTCAAAAAATAAAGATTCAACCCAACAGAAAAACTCCAAACAAAAGTGAATAACTTAGTTAATAATTGGTTCACATCCAACATGATAAATCAAGAAACAAAGAACAAATTGAATATACACAATGCACAACCACCAACAATGTACGGGTTACCCAAATTGCACAAAACAGGAATTCCACTGCACCCTATTGTTAGCAATATACAATCAGCAACATACAACTTATCAAAATTTCTCTCAGAAACTCTCACTAATGTTAATGGAAAAAATGACTACTTCGTGAAATCCTCCTGGGAATTTGTAGAATTCATTAAAAATTACCACAATTCCAAAAAACCATATGATTATCTCACTAGACATAGTATCCTTATACACATTGATACAAAATTAGCAATAAACGTTATAAAAGAAAAATGGCACGAAATTGAAAATTACACGACATTAACATTGGAAGAATGTATGAAAGGAATTGAACTTTGTCTAACCTCAACATACTTTCAATACGAGAACAAATATTATTCACAAATATTTGGAATAGCAATGGGTTCTCCAATTGCTGCAACCATAGCAAATCTTGTAATGGAATATGTGGAAGAAAAAGTCATCAGTTCACTAACATTTAAACCAGTTTTTTTCAAAAGATATGTAGATGATTGCCTTACTTGTATACCTAATGACAAACTAGATAAAATTCTAGAAAAATTTAACAACTATCACCCCAGATTAAAATTCACAGTAGAAAAAGAAACCAACCAACAAATAAACTTTCTTGATACATCTATAATATACGACAATTTGGGAAGAATTTTCACAAAATGGTTCACTAAACCCAACTCATCACATCGCTACACAAACTACTAGTCAAATGCACCACTTACCTTTAAAAAAAATGTTATTCAGAACTTAACTGACCGAGCCATAAAACTGGCTCATCCAAAGTTCAGAAAAAGTAATTTAGAAAAAATAAAAATATCTTAAAAGAAAATAACTACCCAGATGACTTCGTGGAAAAAACGATCAAAAAAAGGATACATGCTATTTATAATGATAACAATAAAACAAAAAAAAACAACAAAATATATACCCTTACCATACGTACAAAAATTATCCAATAAAATCAACAAAACGGTAGAAAAATACAACATAACAATAGCACATCGATTACAAAATACAAATAACATTTTATACTCAAAATTAAAACCTGAAATTCCAAAAATAAACAAACCCACACCGTATATAAAATACCATGTAAAGATTGCGAAAGTACATATATAGGCCAATCCAAACAATAACTAGAGAAACGAATTCAAGCCCACAAATTCTCAAAAACGGACATCACAGCATTGTCTAAACACACAAAGAAAAACCAACATAAATTCGATTTTGACAAGGTTGAAATTTTGACAAAAGAAAAAAATCCAAAAGTTAGAAATTTCCTCGAAATGATTCATATAAAGAAAGATACAAACAGTATTACCAATAGAAACGACATAAAAAATCTCAATCAAATCTACAATAACTTATTTTGAACACTCACTCCACAACAATAAATTTATTAAAAAAAATAGTAAACTGATCTTTACATCTTTACACGGAAAAGTCTTGCATGAATTATAGCTATAGAGCACTCGTACTATAGCCGAATATGTCGAACACTCCAATGTATTTTATTTAAAAAAAAACGATAACAGATAAAACAAACCCGATACCAGCAATCTGAGACATTCAACAACGTTCATTCAATCATGAAACATGAAATGAAATGAAAGAATAATAGTTGAATTATATTGTAAGTTTTTTATGTCTCTTTTAATTCTTAAACGTATTTGATGTTATGTACCGTATTATGTTTTTAACCTTTACATGTTTTACATTATTTTAAAGGTACCTGAAGATGACATAAACAATGTCGAAATGTCGAATGAAATAAAAAATATATAGACTGACTAAGGCCCTTATTCCGAGAAAATAAAGAATATATATATATATATATATTAAAAAAAATATTGTTTTTAACCGCTTTCTTAGTTGTTTGACCAACCCTCAGAAGTTAATGAAAACTTGTACGAGTTAAGATCACGGGGACCTTACCTTTTATAGTGGGATCCGAAACCACTCTTGGGACCTTGAAAACATTTTTCACCAGCTGCGGGAATCGAACCCGCGCCAGGTGGAAACAGTTGACACAAGACCGACGCTCGTTCCACTGAGCCACAAGCCCCGTATATATATATATATATATATATATATATATACTAATACTTATAGTCGAGTGTCAGAAATGAATCAGGTAAAATGAAAAATGATGAATATTTATTATAAAAATATGTTGTAGGACAGATATCGAGCTACATAACAATTACACAAGCGCAGTCAAGTTTTCTAACTTCTGCAAGTCTTCTGGCTAAATCTGGAGGAATTATAAGTGATATATTGTGCCTTGGAGATTATCGTAGTATCATAAGTGTTGCTGAGGAATACTAAGAACAATCGGAAAGCGATAGAATAAATATTATTTCATAAATATCTCTATAATTGGGAGGGGCAATAATAAATATTTGAAGAATGAATTTCTGAATGAAATTGTTGTGAAACCCTTTCAGTAGTCTCACACTGTATAGTCAAGATAACGTTTGGATAATAATACACGACAGACAACTTAAAAATTTGTTATAACATATTTGATAGAATTAAAAAAAAACTGAGTTAGATCATTCTTCTGTAGTATAATCGGTTGGTAATTTTATATCAAAACAATCATGCTTGCTGATCTCTAATCTCAAAAGTATAAAACTGACACTTTACTCGACAATAATGCATTATAAATTTCTACCATGCGAAGCTGTAAAACCCTACACCCTCACTGCTGGCATAACGAGATAGAGAGATGCAAACTCCGAGATGTCAGCATTTCCCCTTTCTCTTTCTCCTTCTCCATCGCCGCCTTCAGAAAATAAGAAACGCCTTGAAAACGTATAAGGGAAATAAAGCTCATGATTTTCCTGGAGAAAATCATTTATTTTTGACCTGCGCACTCTGCCATTTTGTACGGATTACTCAAAGAAATAGCAAGCCCATTCACGGACCACGGAGACATTGGCGTGACAGCAACTATTTTGTGGACTGCCATAAAAATAGTTTCGAATGAAAACGTTTTTATTTATTTCAGGATGCGATCTGTTCGCCGGGAGATGAAATATCCCGGGGAGAACAGGGATTTTTTTCTGTGGTTATCTTCAGGGCCTAGCTGCCTATCCAGCTCTAATTGGGGACTTGACCTAAACCAGTTCATGTACCACAGTTAAGAATCAGTGCCGAGAGATTGCCAGGAATGTAAATAGTTTGGTGAACACTGAAGGCATGTCCTGTCTGGTAAGACACGACTAATTATTATTTGTATGCCGTTTTAGGAAAGTGATATTTGGTAGTGCATTCACACCAATCCATGGGAAATTCCGGAGAACTTTCAACACTACCTGAGAATAGTCGATCTATTCCGAACTCGAACCAATTTCCTTCGTCAACCTGAAGTTTGAGAGATAATTCAGTTACCCTAAAAACAAAATGCCATGGATTATGTGTTCATTACTTTCTAGAGGAAGCAGAATCGGAATTTTTTTTTCACATTTTTCTTCCGAAAAGGTTCCCAAAACAGTTGAAAACATTTTTTATTGAAATTTGGAAAATTTTTGGGAATAGGAAAATTCTCTACATATAAAAATCAATTGCTGTTCGTTAGTCTCGCTAAAACTCAGAAACGGCTTAACCGATTTGTATAATATTTCTTTTTGTTTGCTCTAAAACAGGGTTGGTTGAAAAAAAATAGGGAAAACCCAAGAGAACAGCTGAGAAATCTAAAAATTCAAAATTAGCAATTTTGTATGGGAAACGTCTTGTCAGATTACTTCCAATAGATGGCGGACCTATCGTCTAACTGACGTGCTATTCAAAACTGTAATTCCTTCCGTACGGTTGTGTAAAATTTATAACATTTCAAATCGTTTTTCGATTTTTCGTAAAAAAACGTTGTGGATTTTGAGAAGAGTCTTGGTTGAAGTGAATTTAGGTACACTTTGCGGAGGTTTGTCATTTATTCCGATCTGCCATTCTATTAACCTAAATTGACTTCGTAGGTTTAGACCATAACCACAAATTTTAGCGTGACTCGAGGATTTAGTTTGAGGTTTTCAATATTTTAAAATTGGATGGATGGATGGATGGATGGAATTGACAGATTTGGTTGACTGTGATAACAATTCCGTGTCGTTTTATAAAGTTCGAGGAGTAGAATAGGTCGTCGAAGTGAATCAAATGTGCGACGAGCTACCTCACGTGCAAACCGCACTGATGACCAAACGGGATAACGAGAAAACGGGATAACTGGATGACGGGAAACACGAATAACGGGAAAACGGGAATCGGGATAACTAGAAAACAGGGTAACGGGTATAAGGGGATAACGGAAAAACAAGATAACGGAAAAACGGGATAAAACGGGATGACGGAATGAAGGGGATTAGGGAACACGGGATAATTGGAAAAGGGAAACGGCAAAACGAGAATAACAGGAAAACGGAATAACGGGAAAACGGGATAAAACGAAAATAACGGGAAAACGAAATGAAACGGAATGACGGGATAAGGAGATTTGTAAAAACGGGGTAATGGGAAAACGGATCGATGGGAAAACGGGTTAACGGCATATTGGGATAACGGGACAAGGGAAAATGAGAATAACAGTAAAACGGGATAACGCGAAGCGAGTAGAGTCAAAAGCATGACCTAGATGAAACAACACAAGGAAAAACAGCAAAAAAAGTGTTTTTTTTTTAAATGGACAGGATAACGTCTGTCGCGTCAGCTAGTCTACGATAAAGAATTAAATTACATTTTTGAAATATCCAATATCAAACCTGGATGTTGAACTAAATCCGGTATATCTTGTGGAAGGGCTCCTACTTGAAAAACTAGGTCACCAATAAATGTTTGTTGACCGAAATATATTTTCCGTTCTTGCCATCACCAGGAAATATTGGGAAACACTTGTTCTAAAAGTAATTATAGATAATTTTGGGAATATTTCTTGAATAATGACACTTTGAAATCTGTTTTTTTCCATAATTCCACTTCTCATGGAATATAACATTTTATAATAATAATAATTATAATAAAAATTATACTTATTACCTCAAAGATACATTAAAAGAATACAATAAAAAGAAAATGCACAATGGTAAATAAATATATACTACCCAACAAGGCAATCCTTGGTAGTGGGAGTGGAGACTAATCTATAAGCAAGTATACTAAAGTGATATGTGATTACATACAGAATTATTTTCATATTAGGACAGATATTAGACAAAGAGTGGAAGCGATGTGATGATAAGCAAATGTTGTACAGGTTTTAATGTCGGAAACCATTAATTTCAAAGTGTCTCTCCAAAAGAATGATTCTAACTTTTTTCATCTTTGCAAAGTGAGATTGCTTCTTGAAAATGTATTTTCCATTTCTTCCGGTCTTCCTGATGATCGTGGAAGCGTGAAAACGATTTTCGTCGACAAAAATGTATTGAAGACCTAGAGAATGCGATGTCTCTCTTGCGTCAATGTTACGCATGATTTCTGGTGAGTACTATTTTTTGGAAAACATTTTTCTTTGTCTCATTCATGTTCAAGGGTTCTTAATTGAGACTGGAATAGAAAATCAGATAACTATCTGAATGAAAATGCAAATTTTCAATTTCAGATTTTTTCTTTTGAGTTAGGGTCTTTTCAGAATATCTATCAGATGTAGTTAAATGTCCAGCGTGGCTTCAGCCATGGAAGTAGTTGTTCTCTGTTCGACATTCACAAAAAATAACTTCATTTTTATCGTGGATTTTTCAATTCACAGAAGAATCTTTCTATCAATATTCAATTGAGAATGTTTCCCTTTTCCACATGAATACCCCACAAGAGGTTACCTTGACGATGGAAGATAGTGACTAAAGTTTATCTTTCAGTCGCAGATAATTCCACATTTGATTTTATGAACATCCTGTTCATATTTTCAACAAATCAAGCGAATAGTTGTATTTACATAATCGAAGATCTGGTCGAAGTATGCAAAAAACCAAAAAGCGGACCTTCTGAACAGTGAAGTGTATCTACGTAGATCCAGATTCTCGATATCAGATTGGGTAATTGAATAAATATAAAATATAATATGAGTAAAGAATATATACAATGCAATATGAAAAATAGCGTTGTTGTAAATATAAAATACAATAGTAAGATTATAGAAAATTAGTAGTAATCCATGGAGTACTAATTTATATGTACAATGCACAATATTGTTTATTATTTTTTAATGACTTTTATTTTTTCTTTATTGTAATAAAAACCGTAATATAAGTTTTTCATATCAATATATTGGTGGATGGCAATGCGTGATTGGTAACTTATCAATTCCTTTATTTTCCTCGACTTGAATAAATGTCGGGAATTATATTGTTTCATTTCTTGAGGGATTAAACTATATAATTTTGGTCCCAAGTAGGCATCACTTTTTTGTATGGTGTTGTTTTCGGGTCTTCGTATAACAGAGGAATTGTTTTTGTGACGTGTGTTGTAGTTACGATTTATAGCTATCAATAAATATAATTGTCGAACGTCAGATAATTTCGTTTCTCAATATAGTTCGTTAGTGGGGTAAGAATATGGTTTCTTGTATATTATCTTAATGATCCACTTTTTTCTCCAGATTTTTCGTATAATTGTGTGTTGCCGCTCCCCAGGCTAAAATATTCCAAAATTCAAATGGGGTTTAATTAGGGCGTAATATAATATTCGAAGCTGGTAAATTTTCGGAATATTCGATAAATATTTGAATTTTGTTAATGTACTCCGTAGTTTTTTCAAGACTAAGGCGATATGGATGTCCCATTTCAACTTACAATCAATGACTACTCCAAATATTGAATATGTCAATATGTTGATTTATAACATATCAGAGGGGGGAAGGGGGGGGGTGAGAAAAGGGGTTCAGAAGGGGGGTGACAGTGAAAGTACAATTTTTCTTTTCAATTAAATAAAACGTATTTTGAGGTTTTTGAAAATTCAAACATTAATGGGTTAGTTCCCATAAAGACAAACGTGTTTTGGTGTTCTTGGAAATTCAACCCCTAAATGTGTGAAATGGGCGGTGAAATTTTGTATGTGGGTTCCGTTAGTTTTTAAGTTAGGGGTCACACAAGTTGTTTTTTTCGAGGTCTTTGTTACAAATAAAGAAATACATATTTCTCTATTTTTAAACGGATAAAACGAATTCAACCAAATTTATTTGGTCATTCTTATTCGCTTGACCCGACTAAATAAAATCCATCCCAAAACACAGGTAGGTGTATTCGATTGACGGAAACATCAAATTACGGTGACAAATGGATTTCTCAATGCAATGCTAACATTTCTTTGATTTAAAAATATATTCATCTATTGAAACAATCTCCAACTCATATTGAATGAACATGTGTTTCAACAATATATTTATTTGAATCAAACAACGGAAAAAGATCAATTCAAATAGAAGAATATTATATTGGTTGGTTGGCATTAGATGGCGAAGCGTTCGCACAACTGACCCTGACTTAAATAATGTTACCGAATAGCGAAGCCAACTTATCATAGTTGCGACGTCTGGACTTGAATGTCTGCTCGGTTGCCATATTTGTCAATTCAGTGGTTTAACAAAATGATTACCCATTTGAATAAATATATTAAGTGATGAAATCAGCTAATTTTTGTTGAATTGACATTTTATTGAATTCACCAATTCGACATTAATACTTGTTTGAAGTTTGAATGAATATTTTTGTTGAAGCAATCAGCAAATTTTGTAGATCGGATTATTCGATAAAATAATTACATAGTTGAAACAACATTTCTGCCAAAACGAGTTATGAATTGAGTTGGTCGAATAGGATATTTGGTTCATGCAAATCAGTTTGAGCTGATTGAAACTTTGAATTTGATCCAAAACCAAGAAATAATTTAACTCATTTTGAGATTATATTTTGTCGTGCACATACGACACTTTTATTTGTTTGCTTCAAATAAATTTGATTTGATTCAACAATATGTTTTTTTCTGTGTGGTAATTCAACCCCTAAAGGGGTGAAATGGGAGTGAACATTTTCATTGGGATTCCATTATTTTTCAACTAACGGTCATGTTTAACTTCAAATGAAAATAAAAAATTGTGTTTTGGCTCTCTTTTACAAATAAACTGACCTTATTGGAAAATTCTGTCCCTGAAGGGGTGAAAAGGGGTTAGTGAATTTTTAATAGTCGTCTGAAATCCCAAATAAGGGAACAGATTAACGGAAAACGGGATAACCGGAAACGAAAGAACGGGATGATGAGGAACAGGATAACGAGATAATGGGAAACGGGATTAACGGTAAACATGATAACATGAGAAACAGGGTAACGGGATAATGGGAAACGGGATAATAGGAAATGGAAAACAGGTTAACATGAAACGGAAAACGGAAAACAGGGAACGGGAAACAGAAAACAGGAAACAGGAAACAGGAAACAGGAAACAGGAAACAGGAAACAGGAAACAGGAAACAGGAAACAGGAAACAGGAAACAGGAAACAGGAAACAGGAAACAGGAAACAGGAAACAGGAAACAGGAAACAGGAAACAGGAAACAGGAAACAGGAAACAGGAAACAGGAAACAGGAAACAGGAAACAGGAAACAGGAAACAGGAAACAGGAAACAGGAAACAGGAAACAGGAAACAGGAAACAGGAAACACGACGGAAACGAAACAGAACAGGATGAGAGGAACAGGAAACGAGAAAGGAGGAAACAGGATAACGGAAACAGAAACATGGAAACAGGAAACAGGAACAGGAAAGGAAACAGGAAACAGGAAACGGAAAGGAACAGGTAAACAGGAAACGGAAAAGGACAGGAAACAGGAAGAACAGGAACGGAAAGGAAACGGAACAGGAAACAGGAAACAGGAAACAGGAAACAGGAACAGGAAACAGGAAACGGAAACAGGAACAGGAAACAGGAAACAGGAAACAGGAACAGAACAGGAAACAGGAAACAGGAAACAGGAAACGGAAAGAAACAGAAGGAACAGGAAGGAACAGGAAGGAATGGACAGAAACAGGAAACAGGAAACAGGAAAACGGACAAAGGAAACAGGAAACAGGAAACGAGAGAAACAAGGAAACAGGAACAGGAAACAGGAAGGAAACAGGAAACAGGAAACAGGAAACAGAACGAAACAGGAAACAGGAAACGGAAACAGGAAGGAAACAGAAACAGGAACAGGAACAAGGAAACAGGAAGGAACGGAAACAGGAAAGAAATGAGAAACGGACAGGAACAGAAGGAAAGGAAAGGAAACAGGACGGAAACAGGAAGGAAAGGAAAGGAACGGAAAAAACGGAATAAAGGAAAAGGAAACAGGAAACAGGATAAAGGAAGAACAGGAAAAGAAACGAAAACAGGAAACAGAAGAAACAGGAAACAGGAAACGGTAAACAGGATAACGGAAACAGGAAACAGAAACGGAAACACGATGAAACGGATACGAGGAACAGGAAACGGAAAATACAAAAGAAACGGAAAACAGAACAACGGAAAACCGAAACGAAGAAAACGGAAAAGGAAGAAAGAAACGGGAAACGGAATGGAACGGAAACGGAATAAAGGAAACAGGAAACGAGGAAAGCGAGATAACGGAGAACAGAATATAAAAGGAAAAGGAAAACGGAAAACGGAAGAAAAGCAGAAACGAAAATGGAAACAAACAGAATTACAGGAAACGGAACAGAAACAAAGGGAAAACAAAACGAAATGGAAACGGAAAAGAGAAGAAAATAAAGGGATAAGGATAACGGGATAACGGAATAACAGGATAGCGGGATAACGGGATAATGGGATAACGGGATAACGGGATAATGTGATAACGGAAACGGATAACAGGAAAGGGATAACTGGGAAACGGGAAAAGCAATAAGCTAGATGGAACAACATAAAGTAAAACTTAGGAAAAAATACAAATTCAACGTGGACGAAGTCTTTCCATTACAAAATATATAATTTGAATGAAAAATTAATGTAATTTAAATTAAAAGGTTATTTGTGAAATTTATCAGGATAAAATTAATATTTATTGGAATATTATGCTTGGTTTTGGAAATTGTTTCAGAAAAAAGTCGACTTCAATGATAAGATAAGTTGGATCCAATATATGGAAAAATCAGTAAAGTGAGCAGTACTTTTATAACTACAGTTCAGTCATGAGAAAGTATATCTTATAAAATCCAGAATTTCTTAGAATTAAATCTTTTTTTCAATAAAAAGTTGAACTATGGTTTTTCTCCAATGTTTGGAGAATTATTTGCTAGAACCGTAATTTGAATGAACATTAAATCGACTAATGGTAATGTGAAAACTAAGCGTAGGATTTTTACTCGACACGGAATTGTACTGAATATTTCAATGTTAAATATTTTATTTGGTTGAATCGAGTATTACATTCGTTTCATCTATTTGATTGAAAACTCAACAACATTGTTGTGTAACTCTTTTATTTGCCTTCTAAAAGGCAATCCTTCATTTTCCCTTTGAATGTCCGAAGAGTTTTCAGCTAGCTTCATTTTCTTCGAAGCATTAGTAAAGTTGTCTGAAGAAAAACAAATATTAATATATTTTACATAATGGATCATTTGAAAAGAGAACACTCAACAAATACTTAAAATGATTCAGATTGAACACCATGTCCCACTCATGGTGTATAATCTCATAATTCTCAACAGATTCTTGTCATTCAAAAACTTTTCATGAATAATTTTATTTGAATTTTTCAATTCTGAGCTAAAATTTTTTCTGTATCAACAAAATACAGGCTTTAAAAAGAATGGCACCAGTTATGATGTAACACTTATATGGAATAAAATTATAGTTTAAGAAACTGTAGAATACGCTGTACTTTGAACATGGACTAATAAATAAAATAATTTTTAATGTAATTACTCAACTGTAAAAAAGAGCGTGGGTGCTCTTGAGCTATATTCTATATTATATATTGCTAACTTTAGAATACTTCGTTATATGTTGAGAATTACGAGAATAAAGGGGAGGGGGGGCACCTTTAAGTGGGACACCCAGTACAAGAAAAAAAAATTAGTTAGTTAGTCTTCTGAGTAGAATAGAAAACTGAAGTATGTAATGGAAACATTATTCTTCACATGAATAAATCAGTCTCATCTTTTTCAAAAACTGTCCTAGTTACACTATATATCTTTCAATTGGCAGCAAGGGATTCACCTTTTTTGAGTGCTTTTGAAAAATGAAATAATGTTGTTCAACGGGTGGCCACTAAACTTCTTTTTTCCAGGGGGTTAGCCACTTTTCATGGATTAAAGCTACTTTTTCTACCCCCCTACAGAAAATGACGAAATTTGTAAAACTCGCCAACTATGTAACTGTCTATTTAAGCACTGTGCAACATAAAACTGTACGATTGAACTTTACGGTAAACAGAGAGCACGATTAACAACCAATACGGTAGCATCTGTAAAGTAAATCGCACGACGTACCTATAACCAATAAGATGGAGCCTTCAGTTGTTGCCATGGAAACTAATAACAGGCCCCGTCGCCGATAACATTTTGACGTTTTATAATTGTGTCGCGATTTGTGACCACTTTTTGGATTTGCCAAGATCATAATGCACCAAGCAATGTGTTGGAATAAAAAAATAGGCAGTATTCCAAGTGGCAGAATATCTGGGCTTAGCGAATTCCAAACAATACACAGGCCATTGCTTTAGGCGCTCTTCAGCCCTAATTCTTGTAGATGCTGGTGGTGATATGCTAGCATTAAAGAAACACGGTGGTTGGCGGTCAGCAGCAGTGGCCGAAACCTATGTAGATAATTCTATGAAAAACATGACTGCCAACTCATCAAAAATTACATGTGCCATTAATGATACTGCTACAATAAGAGAAAACACTAATATTATTTTTGAAAATACAAAAAAAAACAGACATCAACCCGCCCTCTCTTGTTTTTAATAACTGCACAGTCACAATTAATAATTATTACAATGAAAAGTAAACTATACTAAGTATTATAGTAACTTATTATAGTTGAATTATTTTTGTAGTTATTTAATTGATTGATTAAAAATATTTTCACCTAATGGAATCCTAATTTTTTATGGGAATGAATGCGGTCGTAGAAAAAGTATAGTACACAACTCGAGATGTCAGACAATTATGCACTCCTAGAATTACGCACTCGCCGCCTCGCGGCTCGCGCGTAACTTTTTCTAGTCGTGCGTAATATGCTTCACAACTCTTGTTATGTAATATACTATTACCACCATCTGCACAAACTGTATTCCCAAAAAAACCATTTTTCTAAATAGCAATTATAATAACTTGTACATCTTAAATGAATACATATGTAGGTGTATGGTCTACATGCATTCAAAGATGAGACATTTACAAAATGATAAGCATGCATCATCTAAATATTTCCACAGATCAAGTCAAGTTTTTTTTGTTGACTAATTTTGGAAATGTCTTTCTTTCTTTTTTCAAACAAGAGCTGTTTTCTTATTCTTCCTCTTCTTTTTTTTTGGTCTTCTTGATCGAAAACTTTGGTACTAGGATAGTTCGCATCAGACTTCACCTTTTTGCCAGAGTTCGATTATGAGAGTGAATTGGAGAGTTACACAACAATTTTGTTAAGTTTTCTTGGCATACTTTGACATAGATCTGAGAAATGTAGATTCTTATTAAACTGTTTATTATCAGATCTGTGTTCCAGTTGTCATTGTGGCTTTTTTCAGGGTTATTTCTGATTTCTTAGTTCTGTGATTTTATGTCACAAAATTCACTTTTCATGTCAAACAAGTTGAAGTGAAATACATTATATTTTATTGGATGAACACATCGACGATCCAATAAAAATATGTGAGGAATTTAATGAATATTGTGTGGTCAAAATTAGCTTCTACTATTTTATTTGACCAATCATATACTTGTGACAATGTATCAGTAATTGATTCTATATTTTCAAAAGAAACAACTTGTGAAGAAGTACAGGATACTATAAAAAATCTTGATAACAAAAAAGAGTCTGGTTCCGATAATATTAGCGTCGAAATTGTTAAAATGGTTGCAACAGAATTATCAATTTGTATGAGCACATTGATCAATAAATCGTTTGACACTGGCAATGTTCTCGATAACATGAAAATTGCTAGAGACACACCTATCTTTGAATGTGGTAAAAAAGAAACCAATCATGGACCTATATCAGTTTTACCAGTTTTATCTAAAATCATTGAAAAAATCATGAATCAAAGAGTGATTACCTCGTTAAAATAAACTTTTTGTACAATGGACAATATGGTTCTAGAAGATCAAGCTTTACTGGATTTGATTACAGAAATTCAAATAAACCTAGATAAAAATTTCCAATGTGGTTTTGTGTCGTTGGATCTATCAAACATCTGATACGGTAGATCATGAAATTTTATTACGTAAATTAATTCACATCGGGATCAGAGGACATATACATAAATGGTTTCAAAATTATTTATTTAACAGAAAACAATATGTCTGTATGGGGACTAACAAACGTCTAATAGAAAACATAACGTATGGTGTACCACAAGGTTCCATTCTTGGACCGGTATTGGTCATTCGCGGATGACACTACATATAATAGAATAATTGAAAATATTCAAGCAGATTTAAAAAAAACAATTTGGTTAACTAATCATAAACTAACAATAAAATGGATAAATCCTCCTTCATGTTTATATCTCAAAGAAAAACAAAACATATTGGAAAAACTTCAGTTTTCAATGGGAAAAAAATAAAATATTCAGAAACAACTACATTTTTTGGATTATACATTGATGAACAACTTTCTTGGAAAAACCACATTGAAAATCTTAGGAAAAAAATATCTCCTATAATTGGTTTTTATTCAAAATTCGAAATAACATTCTTTCAAAATATCTAAAAATTATATATTTCAGTTCGATTAATTCAAAATTGCAGTATTTAATTTCAGTATGGGGAAATGCAAGTTCTTCAACCTTGCGTCCACTCAAATCTTTACAAAACAAAAGTATCAAATGCATTTTAAAATAACCAATTCTTGAATCTACTTCCCATTTATATGGTCCTAACAATCTTTTTGATATTGCTTCTTTATATAAATTGAAAATATGTATTTGTACATTCTGTTATCAATGATAAGAAACATTCTTCGCTGGAATTTCATTCAACCCATACTATTCACAATCACCAAACCAGTCAATCGAATAGCCTCATTACACAAACTTTGGGAAAAAATCAATTTTATGCAATGGAGTTTTGATATTCGATAAGATACCTAATAATTTAGAAAAAGATTATAGAAAGAAATCACTTTAAATCAAGCTTAAAAAAATATTCATAACTTAATGCTTTACTCTGATGCAATCATATTCAACATGTTGTTTATGCTTTTTTTCAATTAGTTTAGATCCCTATTATAAACATTCAGGTTTCTTGGGGTTCATAAGGGTTATTCATTATTATTCATTCTTGTCACATATTGTCAAGCTTTAAATTCATTTCATCAACGAATATTGGCCAGATATGTATAATAATTTGCAATCCACAATAATCCTTGGCCAGGATGAATTCTAACATGTTTGTGCTCTCAACTCATTAATATTTCATGCAGCAGAAATACTTTTTACGGTTTCAATTTAAAATCAAATAATATCTATTTAAAAAAATTTCAATGAGCACTTACTTTCAGGTAGCACTAATGATGACTTAACAGTCGAAAGCGCTATGCTATGATTTTTTTAAATAAATTTTTCTGCACGAAATACAATTTTATTTCTTTGAATATATCAATACCTGCACGCATCTAGACCTTTTAAATTATCGAGTTATCCATAACACCCCAGAAAGTTTCAATTCTTCCTATAAAATTCTGTCTCTTCTCCTCTAAGTGATTCGTTCACATTCTTTTGAGATACCGAGCCCCATAAGATCTTCAATGAGACGACGCTGACCTGCAACTTCCTTTCCTTTTTAGAGCAAGACCCTAGAAGGGTAGGATTATCATTTTAAACCAAAACCACCTCGGGAGTATTAAATTAAAATTATATGAAAGCTGCCACTCCTGATTTCCTAGTTGCTGAGTTTTGATGGGGGGTTCACCATCAAGCGGATTCGGTGGTGGAATGATATGAAGATTAAGAAAAAGACAGAGGACAGACAATAAAATAATAGTTAATAGTCAGTTTCCTGGTTTCGCAGAAATTAAAAGGTAAAAAGGAACGCAAAATAACACTGAGAGAAGACACGCCGGGACCAAAAATTTACAGGGCGGCTCGTTTATAGTCTTCCCCCCCTCCCCCCCCCCCCCCCCTATCAACTTTTGAACGGTTCGACGTAGAACAATGGGACGAAAACTGTATTGAATGATATAACCAATACTACTTTTTGAAATTGTGATTGGTCTATAGATGGCACATCAACTTGAAAATTTCAAATAGCTTTGAGGTCAGGTGGCACATCGTTGAAGAGATAATTTAATTTTCTTCTCAACCATCCTATTTTTTTCGAATTTTGTTCGAAAGTTTCCTCATAATATGCATTTGAAATGTCAAGTGTAAGTGCGGATTTGAATGATACCCTTACCTCGATAACTTTTGAACGGTTTGATGTGAAACAATGAGACATGACATATATTGAATGGTATTACTGGTCCTACTTTTCGAGAGAAGATACATTATAATTACTCGACAGAGGGCGCAGTCTTGAAAATTTCGAAAGGCATAGTGGTCGAGTTTCACATCGTTGAAAAGGTAATCCAATTTTTCTTTCAACTATGGTTGTTCTACGGAATCACAATTGCGAGTGCGGCTTTTTATAGTCCCCCCCCCTCCCTATTTCCTTGTTTACTTTCGAACGGTTTGACATAGAACTACGAGACCAGAACCATCTTGAATGATATCACCGATACTACTCTTTGAAATAAAAGACATGGTGATTGCGCTATAGATGGCGCGAGAGGAGCACATCAACTTAAAAATTTCAAAAAGTATAGAAAGTCTAGTGGCACATCGTTGGAAAGATGATTCAGTTCTCTTTTGAACCCTCTTTTTTTTGTCAATAAATTGTTTCACTTAGTTATACTTGACATTTCAAATGCATATTGTGAAAAAAAGTATTGCCGTAATGCAAAAAAAACTAGATGGCTGAGAAGAGATTTGAGTTATATTTTCAACTTGACCCCCCCAATGCTTTTCGAAATTTTAAAGTTGATGTGTCCCTCCGCGCCATCTATCGAGCAATCACAATGTATTCTATTTCAAGAAAGAGTATCAGTGATATCATTCAAAATGGGTGTTGTCTCATAGTTCTACGTCGAACTGTTCAAAAGTTAACAGAGGATTAAAACGTGTTTTTAACACGCTTTTATTAGCTTCACTTGTAACTTACAAACACTGTAATCAAATCTTGGAAATCAATTTCAACCTACTTCTGATTGTATCGACATGAAATTTGGTATGTATATGTAGTTTGGATGGCAATAGTATAATTTGGTATCTCGGAGCTGATCTGATGATGGAGCCAGGAGGTGCATAGAGAAACTCTTAAGTGGCTACTAGTAAAATATGGTGAAGGCACTGAGGCCATTCTCAGCATAATTTACAATTCAAAGATATATCGAATGCTCAACTTCTCAGCATATTCGCCAAAATAAAAATATTGATAACTTCCATCACATGTGGATGAATCAGTCGAAGCGTTTTTCTCCCGTAGTCTTTTTCAGTCTTCTGGAGCAATATGGACTGAAAAGTTAAAAATAAAATTAAAGATTGAATAAACTAAAAACACGCATATGTGGCAATAAGGACTGAAGAGTTGAAAATAATTAGAATAAAGTCATTGACCAAAAAATTTTATTTGTGTAAAAAAAGATAACTGATATCAAGCACCTCACCCTTTTTTACATAAAAGAAAATTTGTTGGTCAATGACTTTATTCTCAAGTCGAAAACGAGACTTTTTAATCTTATTGTCATATATGCGTGTTTTTTTTTTCGAATTATCATTTTTATTCAGCTAGTTTCAAGTAACTTTAACAAAAAGTTGTAAAAGAAAGAAATCAAATTTCGTGTTAACAACAACAATGACGACGGTAACAAGTGGAGCTATTTTAGCAACTGTCTTTTGTCACAGAACATATATTTCATAAAACAGAATTCAAAAGTACCAACCTAATCTGGTTTCTTCTCCTACATTCTGTATGGCTATTTAGCAAGGTACTTTTTAAACTGAGAAATACCCTATTCTAATACTACCACTTTTTGAAAGTTTACAAAAAAAAATTATTGAGTACAAGAACAAGATTAATTCTACATTGATTTCATTTTCCTTTTTCATACCAATCAGGTTTCTTAAATTCAGGAAACTTGTTCTCCAACTGACATCTGTCTGACTGTTCTGGATACAGTTTTTCAAGGGCATTCAAATGACATATTGCTAGTAAAGTTTCGTGCGATATAGTTTCCGTCATTTTTCAATAGTAACACTTCCGTTGACAGATGACAGTCAAAAAGTGATGGTCGCTGTATCTTCATACCAAATTTCAGCTCAGATGGTTCGGCACTTATCGTGGAAGATACAGATACACGCATATAGACAGACAGACATCACTCTGGAAATGGTCTCAGTCGTATTGGGACCTCAAAACGGATATTTCCGCCAATACTCGTTTTTTTTTCGCACGAAGAGACCGGTCAGGTAAAATCAAAAACGGGGAATTGGAAAACGTCTTATTTCTCAGAACAGCTGACTGCAGTAGTAGATTTGAGATCACCTACTGGCTACAATGGGTGTATGTTGGTCGAATATCCATAAAAAAACAACATCTTCCCTGGCTAGTGGCTCGGCAGACGTTGGAATACATTCGATGAATAATGTTGCAAAGTCTTACAAGGTTACTTTGCAAATGATTGTTGCGAAATGTATAAATGTTAACCACTTCACTCGGACTGACCACGTGTAGATCGGTTTCGGGGTATTTGCCCCTCATCAGTAAAGAGTAGATCAAGCAGATAAATGAATAATGTCTGCTAACCCAAATGAAACGATAAAAATCCATGCATTTCTTGGTTATCGTTGAGATGGCATCAATAGAATGGGAAACATAATTAGCTAACGCCAACTTAAAGAGAGTTTATACAGCACGTAAAATAAAATAAGAAATAAAATGAAGTAAAATAAGAAATAATAATTTTCAGAGTGTTTATAGAGCCGAGTAAATTAATGTAAAAAGTTTACCAACTTTGACATATTATCCTGACTATTCCACGCACCTTGGAATTTTCACAAAATCTGACCAATCAAAAACCAAAGACAGCTTGTATTATCGCGAAAACACCAGCTGTATTTCAATTCTGATTGGTCTGTCAGCATCGTGTTTTCAACGACGTAACCATGGATACGGATCGCAATGCAAAGTTTGACAGTTTGATCAAAAATAATTGTAGCTGCAAACGTCAAAATGAGTAGCTTCAGTGCTACTTCAAACGAAGTATTGAAGTATAATATTGAAGAAAATATATCGAGTAACACAAAAAAATCAAAATCTTATATATGGCGACAATTTATGACGTTCTGTGCGGAACGCAACTACAAATTAGATGCAGAAAATAGCAACGAAAGATTATCATTCCTTCTGAAAGACTGAGCATTCAATATGCGGAAAATTGATGGTAGTGATTACAAGGAGAGTGTTATTGAAACCATATGGAACACTACTGCAAAATTAGTACAAAAAAAATTGTTTTGTGAGTATCAGAGACATACTGATTCCTTCAAAGATATCATGTTCAAGGAGGCGAGGGCGGCTCGAGATTTTAAAAGAAAATTGTTGCAAGCTGTACCCGAGAAAAAAAAAATGAGTTCTGTCGCTATGACTGCAGACGAATATATAGAAATATGTGCTAACAATGGGACGGAGACACGCCAGAGGGACTCCAAAAGAAGTTTTTTTACCTAGCTGCAGTAGAACTAGCTTGGAGAGGTAATGTTACATTTTTTTAAGGAAGAGACTGACAACAAAGGTTGTTCAACAAACATAATTGCATATAACCCGATATTCTCCAAAACCCGCTAAGGTGGTGATAAAACTGTGCAGATACTAAATGGCTTACTCAAAATTTGGAAAATCCTGAAATGTGTCCTGTAAGATTATACCGGAAACTTATATCGAAAAGGGGAATTATTACCAATGACAGACTTTTTCTGATAGTGAATGGCAAGTAGAATAAATATAATAATAATAATTGGTACAAGAATTGCCCTATTGGTATTAATACAATATCAAAATGGACAAAACTCTCTGCAGAAAAGATAGGATTAGACACTAAAGAACTAAAAATAACAAATCACTCTAATCGTGCCACTGCAGTTAGTCAGTTACTTCAATCCGGCGTTAGTGAACAAGAAGCTATTGACAATTACTGGACATGGAAGTTCGAACTCGATGAAACCGTATTTACATCTTAGTGCTGAACATCATCAAAATACAGTGAATACTTTTAGGAGTACTCCAAGTACATCAAGTAATAATATCAACAATACATTGTATCCACCTAATAACGGTCATACTATTCAAAAAATTTACAATTGCACCATTTATAATAATTATAGTCGAGAATAATGTATTATGTTCGTGTTCATAAAAAATCATTTATTATTATAGGTAACAAATAATAATTAAAACCAATTGTTTATAGTTAAAATAAATATTTCATGATTATAATTGAATTTGAATTATTTATTATTATTAAATGTCTTCCTCTCATTCAGCCGAATTTAAATTCTTTGACCTTCCACTTTGTTCGTGAAATAGTCTAATAAAATACCACTCGTGATTGAATTTATCTTATAAGTCTGTCTTTTATTTCTTAACTCAACTGAGTTGCTTGAAGAAAGCAACTCAGTTTTGTTTAGAAATAAATCGACAGACTTATCGCGAAAATTAAGTCACTAGTGGTATTACTACTGAATATCAGGATAGAAATCTGTAATAGAGACAGAAGTCTGAAACATATCGCTACCAAGCAATAATTTCATTGAAAAATAAAAAAGTATTATTTGTCAAGACAACTGACTACGAATACCTATACAATAGGCTGAATATCCATCGATAAACATCTATTTCGTTAGATTACATCCAGACTTATGTCTCTGTTACGATTTCTAGCCTGATATTCAGGCAACATGTCAAAGTTGGTAATGTTAGTTGTAGTAGATGAGGCGAGATGGCGTTAGCTAATGGTGTTTCCCATTATGTTGATGCAATCTCAACGATAACTAAGAAATTGATGGATTCTGATTGTTTCATTGGTCATTTGTCTGCTTGACCTACTCTGTAATGATGAGGGGCAAATACCTCGGAACCGATCTTCACATGATAAGCCCGAGTGAACTGGTTGACATTTATCCATTTCGCAACGAACATTTGCAAAGTAACTTTGTAAGACTTCCATCGAATAAGGAAAGTAGTTGTTTTTTATGGATATTCGATCAACATTGTAGGTATTTGTAGTCAGCTGGCTTGAGAAAAAAAACTTTTTCCATTTTACTTGAACGGCCCCCTCGAGCGGTCAAGTGATGTAATCGTGCGAAAAAATATCGGGTTATTGACGAAAATATCCGTTTTGAGGTCCGCCAAGACGATTGAGACCATTTCCAGAGTGATGTCTGTCTGTCTATATGTGTGTGTATGTGTCTGCTATCTTCCACGATAAGTACCGAACCGTTCGACCCATCGAGCTGAAATTTGGTAGGAATGCGCCCTGAATGATATCATCAGTTTTTAACTGTCACCTGTCAAACGAAAGTGTCGCTATTGAAAATGTCAAAAACTATATCGCACGAAACTTGACTTGCAATATTTCATTTGAAAGCTCTTGAGAAACTGTATCCAGAACAGTCAAAATTATTTCTCCAACTACTGGCATCTGTCAAAAATTAGAAATTGTCAAAGTTGAAAATTTTTGCATTTGATTATTCAAAATCTATCCGATAGATTAAAACTGAATTCGGCACAACAAAAGAATCAAATTAAGTCTGCAGGTGGAGCTTTCCACCGTTTTTCAGTCTGGCGTTACGAATGTTCAATTTTTCTCCCGGTGAGACGGCTGCTCACCTGAGCTTTCGCTAGGACGACTCGCGTTTGGTGCGGGACCGCTCAATCGACTGAGGTCAAATATCTCCCTTGGTCAATTGACCGGTGAATTGACTATTGAATTGACCGATCAAATTGACAAATTGTACAATTTTAAAAATGTTTTATTTCAAAATAACCCCATTCTCCCGGGGCCCTTGCCAAGTTCTGGGGAGTCACACACCTGATTTTTTAATAAAATTATAGCTGGCTACCGATATGTTACATACTTATGTTTCTATTTCTTGATGAATTGAATAAATTACAATAATATTTCCTAAAAATAATATTTGAAAAAGACAGAACGAACACATCATATATAAAGGAGCAGGGATACAAGACATTCGTCAAACCTTCTTTCTTGAAGCACTCTATTTATTGTACAAAAATGAAAAACAAATCGACATTATCTCGCATAATTACCCAACGAGAGCTGAATATTCCAATAAGGTAAAAACTCCTTCAACTAATAAAACAGTAGGTACCAAATATTTTGCGTTTCCAGGACCACTATTTATGATATTTAATTCAGGAAATATATATATATATATATATATATATATATATATGAGGTAGAGTAAAAATTTGTAAATCGTCTAAATAGGGTAGATACAGGCAAAATCGGGTATGTTTAGATACAAAATTCCGATTAACCTCAAATAATGATGAACAGAGATCTCATCATTGGGAGGGTCCTCATCCTGCCACTCAACGGGCTACTGCCATTAGCCCTACATCAACACATTAGCTTATAGAGTGTAAAGTTCTCGGTTTGTTGAATCGCTTGAATAAAAAAATATTGATTAATTATTCGGTTTATTATAATGAAAGTCAATTGAAGAGATTATGTATAAGCTGTTTCTTATAACTTGATAAGAATCACTTAACCTATTGGCTATGTGCACGACAGAGACTCGTGAATTATTTGACGGTTAGATTATAAGCCATGCTCCGATCATTTCAATCAAAATCAAGTGAACAATTCGTAGAAATGTGTAACATTGTCGATATCTAAGTGCTATTTATAATATTTCCCAAGTGGCACAGAGTCATAAAATTAACATAATGACTTCTTATATCGTCTTAAAGACCACATATTTGTATGTTTTAAAACCAAAAAGTTAATGTGCGTTTTATAACCTTCAGGCGTTGCTATGACGTCGTGTAGTAGATATAACGAGAGTACAATATAGAATTCTCGAGATGAAGTTGTTCTGTGGTTTGTATGTAAATAAATTGTATGTATCGTTGAGTAGAACTTAAGAGCAGTTGCTGTGAGGTTATTATGACAATGAACATATGTGGTTCTAATGAATAGATTTTTGAAACGTTTCTACGACTACATATTGTACTCATGTAATCAACTGATGAATTTTGGTCGTAATGATTACATTATGTATCCATGGTTAGATTATTTTTTTGGTTATGTTATTTTTGTTGGATTGAGGTATATTGTGTTATGTATGTAGAATATTCAGTTCCGCATGAATGATTAAAATGCCAAAACAAAAATCCAATCTGCCTTACGAAAGAATGGAGCGTATAGAAAAATATAAAGAGGAAGGATGAGTGCTTACACCAAAATAAACATCTGAAATAATTAATCAGTCTATCGGGACACTGCAAAAAAATGAAGTTCATCCAGTTCCTTCAATTGTTTTCACAACAAGGAAAGACATAAATAATATGTATGTGCACTTAGAGTGATAAATAAAAAATATTTAAATATAACAGTTCAACATCAACATAACCTCTATTGTAAATGTCAGTTATTTTTAGCGTTTTCCATTAGGCGGAACTAGTGGAATGCTCATGCACTCAGTGTATATCTTTTTCGGTTTTGATAGCGTTACGACTTACTACAACAAAACTTGCTACTTGTGGTCACAGCGACTACATTACAACTTTTTTATGTAAGATATTGCTATGTCTTTGAGACACTCGTATGATAGTACATGCCGGAGTAATTACAACTTTTCGACACTAGAAGAACGGCATACATGTTTTTCGATTGATTGATAACATCATTCTGGTAGCCATATTGGAACTAAAATATTTAAAATAAAAAATATGGGACCCTGGGTGTTATATCCATTCAAAAATCATTGGAGATGTGCTAATCAAGTATCTTTCGTAATATGGTCTACATATTTCAACGATTAATGAGAAAAATTGATGAAATATCTTTTTTCTGAAATGAAAATAAATATTTATCTCTCTTCATTTTCGAGGCGCATGGATTTGCTTGGTCACTAGAGTTTCACAACAATTCTTAAAGACACATAAATGAAAATCATTTTTATCTCGATAACTATCACGGTCACAGAGTATCATGAACGTGTAAAGGAAGGCTGACTTATATATTATATTGATATTATATAAAATCTTTTGATATGGTATACACTTCGTAATACTATATTAGAAAGATTATGACCTTCATGCATAATGATATAATGACTACACTAAGACCACAGAACGACCCTTTTGTGACTGGCTTATATAAGTCTATATTGGTAAGTCATTACCACTACTTTAAAACGTCGATGTGACGTCGCAAGAGTGTGCTTTTTTGTCGTATTGGCATACATAGCGACGTCTTAGCATATTACAAGACATAAGTCATGGACTTTTGCGAATGGTCTAGTAGACGTCTGTACAACCGAATTATGACCTCTGTGTGCTACTTGGGTTAGGATTCAAACAAATATATATCATAATAAGAACAGGATCTGGAAGCATAAAACAATTCATCTTCGAAACCTCGAACTCTGATGGAAGGTAATAAATTAGTTTTAGCACAAAATGTGAGAAACGTTGAAGAACTAACGGTCAAAGTTATTTAATACAAGCCCATATTATTGCCGAACTTCAGTGGTATTAACACCCCACAAAACATCTTTAAATGTAAGCATTGTCGTTGTCGAGTTGAATTCACTTCATTTACTTTTTCATTTATTGGTTAATTTGATGTTAGTGAGACGTCTTGGTTCCGTTTTGCCATGAAACGTTTGCGTAAACGTGTAAACACATGAATATCGCAAAAATAAACTTGATTGAGTTAAATCGTGATATAAGGTTGTTACTTACTTTTTTCTTTTCACAGCAGCTATCCATTTCTTTCTTTGCACCAATTTCCAGGCCGATTTTGGAAAAGTATACAATTTACAAAAACTATTTTTTCCATGATCTGTTCAGTTCACAACACGACGAATTCAACGTGGAATTATCCAAACAAATTCCACAGTCCCGATATATTTCACATTTCTGCCACAGCGTGCGCTGCGATCGATTTGAATGTCCCACCAAGCTTAGCCAATAATATGTTTCAGAATCAGAAGAAGTGAAGAGCAACATAGCCAATAGGTTAAGTGATTTTTATCAAGTTATAAGAAACAGCTTATACATAATCTCTTCAATTGACTTTCATTATAATAAACCGAATAATTAATCAATATTTTTTTATTCAAGCGATTCAACAAACCGAGAACTTTACACTCTATAAGCTAATGTGTTGATGTAGGGCTAATGGCAGTAGCCCGTTGAGTGGCAGGATGAGGACCCTCCCAATGATGAGATCTCTGTTCATCATTGAGGTTAATCGGAATTTTGTGTCTAAACATACCCGATTTTGCCTGTACCTACCCTATTTAGACGATTTACAAATTTTTACTCTACCTCATATATATATATATATATATATATATATATATATATATTTCAATGTTCACTTATTCAAACAGTTATTTTATATTACCCTGCTATTTACATATCAAATCACGAACAAGTATATCTTGCTTCTGTAATATTTTGTTTATTTACGTATTGTATTTAGTTACATTGTTTCAACACTTATATGAATAAACACTATTATTATTATTATACTTATAGTACTACATTTCCAATACGTAGTGTAATAAAGCTATCGTGGTCATAGCAATGCTTTTATATTATGAAACTTTTATTCAAAAGTTAAAAAAGTTTATAATCGATCTTTGTCAAAGAACTCTTATGATTGATTTGTTTGTAAATATGAACAGTATGTTCATAAAATCATATGTGGAATCATCTGTTTCCTGTTAGACATTCACAAAAAATAACTTCATATTTATCGTGGATTTTTCAATTCACAGAAAAATATTTCTATTCAATATTCATTTGAGAATGTTTCCCTTTTCAACTCTTATACCGGCATAAGATACACAAAAGAATATGTGTGTGTTGTCTGGACGCATATTATTAACGGTCTTCTGCCTACCATATCTGCCAGCCAGGTGTTGAATAAAAAAGCAAGAAAAAACTTCCTCCCAGGCGACACCAAATGTTTCATTGGATACCCAGTAGCAGGGATCCGAACCTTTTTGAATTTCCAATATTACAGAGGACTCCCTGGGAAACGTAAGCAGAGACAAATGCTTTCGAGTTCCGTCACCCTCCTGAAGATGGTGCGAAAGTCTGGCTTCTGTAGTTGATTCTTTTTTGTGAAGATGGTGTTATCATTTAGTCATTGGAAGTTTTTGAAGCAGTTATGTGGTTGATGATGATTTATATTTTCTAGGGGTTGCTAGTTGTTCTTCTGTTATAAATGAAAACTTTGTTGTTATGGCCATTCAGCTGAAGGTTCGCATACAATTTCTTCGACATACGACTTGTATTATGAACCTCGAAATGATTTTCAAATCTTCACGGAAAGAACTGAAGATATATTTATTCATCTAAAATAAATCATAGAAATATTTTAACGTAGTGGAAAGATACGTGTAAGCAGTATCATATAAAAAAATGTAAAGATCTCCCAGGCTAAAGAGGAAAAAATAATAACTAATTGAAAATTTGGGGAAAAGGCTTTATCGATAAAAAATCAAACTGTTTTTGGTAATATCTAACGAAAACCATGGTAATTCATGGGTTATATATTGAAAGAAAAATATATGTACATTTAAAGAGAGGACAAGCGACCTTCAAATGAAAATTACGTTCGCACGCATTATTTTTCTTAAAATCTTGAAATTAACATGGCAAGGGTCCTGTACGATACTTTGGCCTATATAATTTCATAATTTGAATTACATCGGATAAGCAATGAGACCAAATGAGGTATAAAGCCGAGAAGGTGACGGTCCGTTTCTTTATAATAATAATAAAAATAATAGTTATTTATGAATCTAGGTCGTTAATATAGGGGTTTAGCGCCCGAGGGCTATTACACTGAGAAAAAGATAGGGCTAATAGTTAATAAATATTTAATTGCAAAGTATTACTGTGTGCACGTATAAATATTTGTTTGGGTGCCTTTTATTTACAATAAATGGGGAAAAGAAAATTTCATTTGGTATTGAGTAATTTTATTAAATATTGATAATCTCGATAAAATAATTTACTAATAAAAAATAAATAGTTTGTTCGAGATCGATGTTTATAATTAACGATATAAATTTAATCCTAATAACATCATTTGTTGGGTGATATTACCAAGAATGTATTCTCTATCAATTTAGGTTTATTTAAAGTGAATAAGTCATATTAACAGATGATGAATATAAACTTTTTGCTTTTTCAGAATTATATTTGTTATACCAAAAATATTTTTTATTATCAGAAAAGATTTTTTCTTTCTTCAGTTAATGAATATTTATTGAAATTCTGCGCTGACCATTATTATAAAATCTCCGCTATATGTGCCGTGGTGGGGTCCTGTAGTCTTGTGTCGCGTGTTGTATGTATTTATTTTTGTGTGATTGAAGTGTAATTCAAAATCAAACAATCTATTCATAGTTAGAGAAGAAAAGTACACAATAACAGTATTTTTATAATTATTACATGCGTGGTTTGAGAATGTATTTTATAACATAGATGCTATTGTAAAAATTACAATAACGCAGTTCATCAAGGCTTCTTGCCGAAATGGAGGAGGATCAGATTGTGGACCAGATTACAAAGGTTTATTTTTAATAAAAAAAAACATGTTAATAATAAAAAATGTGTTTGATAATTGCTAATAAAGTATATGATAATAATAAACATTTTTTAGTTATTGAAGGTAATGTTTTATTTTCACTAAATAAATCTATAGCAAGATTTATATTTATAGGAAATAAATTCCAATTTGTATTTATTAGGTCTTTAATTTGAATGAATTGAATGCATTATTTGTTTCTAATAAATAAACATTTATTCCGCAATACTCGAATAAATAAATTATTAGTTGTAAATTAATTTAGTTAGCTATGAATACATTGTTTTTTCAGTGATACCCGCCAAGGGTGCTGAACGCTATTTACGACCGAAATACATACGCAATTTTACGCACAAGCCAGTACTTATTTCCTTAAATTATATTTTGAGATCAAAATAATTTTGACTCACTCAGTATATATGTTCTGATTGACAGCAATGGACACTGACAATAGCGATATTTTAATTTTATCCAAATCGTATTGTAAATAACATTGTTTGTGGCCATAGCAACCAAATCAACAATTTACTTTTGAGTGGGCGCCATTATTGTGTCCGAATTATTTCACAATGGAATCGATGGTTTTTGCTGGAAATGATCTTCTACCATCGACAACATGGAAGTTGTATGAGAAGGTGTATCAGGAATATTTAGTGTGGTGTACAGAAAAAGGACTTACATTGAGAATAGGCGAGATCACAAACTCACAAATTTGCTTCATATGTGCTTGATGTTGAAATATAGTGACAAAATATTATACAGTGCTTCTCAAAAATCCCCTCCCTCCCTCTTATTTTTGGAACGATTATACATAAACAAGTGAAACTTGGAAACTGAATATTGAAGGTTGTAAACTTCCCTACTAGTGATGAAAGATGACGAAATCGTCAGAGATGACGTCACAAGGCCATTGTGACCAACCATTTTAAATGGAACCCTACGGCAAGCGACACCTCTTTTAAAAGGTATCGAAAAAACCTATTCAATGATACTAATTTTGTTTGTGTTTATGGCAGTTTCAATGGCTCATTAGTAAACATTAAAATTTAAATTCCATTCAGTATGATATTAATTACAGATTTAAGAATCGGTATCTACTCGAAGAAATTGCTCGAAGTGACCTCCATTTACTTCCTGACAGTGGAATATCCTATTTTTAAACTCTTCTCGTACTTTTGCGAATGTGTCTGCGGAAATAGCCTCATCAACAATACGTTGTTTTAAAACGTCAATATTGTCAGGTTCGGTGGCGTGAACCTTCGATTCAAGGTACCCCCACAGAAAAAAATCCAAAGGTGTGAGGTCCGGTGATCGAGCTGGCCATTCCGTTGAACCTCGTCGTCCAGTCCATCTACCACGATACTCCTCATCCAAATACCGTCTTACTGCACCGTAATAGTGTGGAGGAGCACCATCCTGTTGGAATGTTATTTCCAAATTGCCGAATTCATCTGGATTATCTTCCAAAATTTCAAGGATTAACGGTTCTATTGCGTTCTGCAACAGCTCTAGATAAACCTCACCAGTCAAATTACTATTTAAAAATAGAGGCCCAACGATATGGTTTCCCAGGATACCTGCCCAAACATTCACCTCCTAGGAAAATTGGATATGTGTTTCACGAAACAGGTGAGGATTTGCGTCACTCCAATACCTCACATTCTGTGTATTTACATTTCCATTTGAATAGAAAGTACTTTCGTCACTACAACAAATTGTTTTGACATAGTCTGGCTGTTGGTTGATTTTAGTTTCCATATTTTCACAAAATTCTAGTCTTCGGTCTGGGTCGTCGTCTGAGAGTTGATGAACCATCAGAAATTTGTGGTCTGCCAGATCGTTAATCATCATCATTAATACTACCCGTTGTTTCAAACTTACGAAGAAGCTCCCTTAAATAAGTCCTCGGAACGGGGCGATCGGGAAACCTCTCATTAAAAATGAGTTCTGCTGCATGAATATTTTGTCCAGTTTCACCAAGAATTAGGATCGCTGCTACTGTATCACCTAAAGCACGTACCATTTCGCTTCTTGAAGTACTTAAACGTTCGGCTCACAACAGTTTATCAAATTATTAAAATGTACAAAAATATTGAAAGTACCAAAAGCTGCTAAAACAGTTCAATGTTCGATCAACAATACACAAATTATTAAATGTACAAAAACTTGGACAATTACAGAAACGTCGAATTAGGGAGACAAACAAAAACGTCAGCTTATTTGACAACTATCCAGAGGCGGAGCTTGAATTTGGAATTTTAGTATTAACTGATTTAATTCATCACAGCTTTGCGTTTTTTAAAAGCGAGTTGCCAAAACTGCCATAAACACAAACAAAATTAGTATCATTGAATAGGTTTTTTCGATACCTTTTAGAAGAGGTGTCGTTTGCCGTAGGGTTCCATTTAAAATTATTGGTCACAATGGCCTTGTGACGTCATCTTTGACGATTTCATCATCTATCATCACTAGTATGAAAGTTTACAACCTTTAATATTCAGTTTCCAAATTTCACCTGTTTATGTATAATCGTTCCAAAAATAAGAGGGGCGAAAGGACTTTTGAGAAGCAACTGTATATCGGCCACAATACCAAGGATCTGGAAATCCTCAGAGGTCTGTCCCATTTTCAAGAAAGGAGATGAACGAAATATTTCAAATTATCGGCCTATCTCTATTATTTGCAACTTTGCAAAGGTTTTTGAGATTCTGCTAGAGCGAGTTATATATCGTCATGTAAGTTGCAATATAAGTATAAACCAACATGGTTTCACGAAAAGTCGTTCAACGGTCACCAACCTTCTGACCGTAACCCAATATATTGCTGAATCTATTGACAACAGAGCCCAAACTGATGTTATTTACACAGATTCTTCTAAGGCCTTCGACAGACTTGACCATGGCATTCTACTTAACGAACTAGTAGCTTCTGGATAATCCCCCCTCCTTAATTGCACTCTTCCAGTCCTACCTACGGCATCGGAAGCAATATGTCCAGCTCAATGGTTTTAAGTCTGCCGAATACAGTGCCCTTCCGGTGTTCCACAAGGGTCAAGTCTGGGACCGCTGCTCTTCAATATCTTCATTAATGATATTGCAGATGTTATAAATGTATATTTCCTCTTATATGCTGATGATCTAAAGCTATACTACCTTGTGGAGAACATAAGTGATTGCGAGAACCTCTCAGCCAATTGCAGTCGGGTTGTAGAATGGTGCTATCGAAATAACTTGTCACTAAATCCGGATAAATGTAAAGTTTTGTCCTACAGTTTGAAAACGAATATCCTAATCTTTGAGTACTCAATAGAAAACGTTGCCCTTGGGAGACCAAAAACATATACTGATCTTGGCGTCACGTTTGACACTGCACTATCATTTAATAAGCATATTTATAATGTTGTATCCTCTTCCTGTCGTATGTACGAGTTGATTGCACGTAAGAGTAGTGATTTTGAAGAAACTTCGACCTTAAAAACTCTATTCTATTCTCTCATAAGATCTAAGTTAGAATATGCTTCAGTTGTGTGGAGTCCCTTCTATCAATATCATATAGATCGAATAGAAGCAACTCAAAGACGATTTCTAAAACTGCTAAGCCTAAAAACAATAGGCACAACTCACTGAATTATTACAAAAACATGACTTTTTCAGTCTCGAAAGGAGGCGTGAGTAATATAGTGTAGCAGTAACCTATAAAATTATTAAAAGTATTGTTGACCGCCCAACATTATTGGAAAAGTTTAATATTTGCATTCCCAGAATCTCTTCCAGACACACGAGTACTTTTTATATAAATACATCTCGTAAAATGACAAATTCTATTACCGATGATCTAGATGTGTTTAGTTGCAAGTTGTCAGAAATGAAATCGCACTTTCTACAATAACCATTTTGTTACCTCTTATGAAATATAAAATGTCTATGTGCTTGATATTCATATAAAAATCTGTGCTGTATTCATTATATTCTGTTAATTCCTGCTCTGTAATTGGGCTTCGTCTTGTAGAGTATTGTATTACAAATAAATAAATAAATATATGCATAGTGTTTCCTAGAATATTGTGTAATATTCGAATAAACGCTTCTTTAAAACCCTCAAATTCAGTGAGACATTCAAACACAGCATTATTGCAGCTACTTTTGACGTCATAATTCCATTATTTTGGCATTTTCCTCAGTTGCCAGTGTCACTATTTTACGGAAAATCTGAGGAAACATTCTCTTTCATCCTATGAATAAATTAGAAATGAGGACTTCGTATTTGATAGCAGTCCTTGATTTAGTTATTCTTGAATAATACATATGTATACCGAGTGCTATGTCATTATTTTTTCGGTCTGCTATCATTGTCATGAAATATTATGAATAACGCTTGGCAACTACGTAATTCCTGGAACTCTCTGCGATCGGCGAGTTGCCAGTGTCACTATTTTGAAGAACTTCTGAGGAAATGTTATCCTATGAATGAATCAGAACTTTTGTCAGCATATGTTATATTGATGAAGATAGCTGCTCTTGATTTAGTTATTTTCGAATGATATGTATGTATACCGGGTACTATATCATCATTTCATCCGGCTGCTCACATTGTAAAGAAATATTATGAATAACGCTTGACTCTCTAACTATGTAATTATCTTGCGCTGTCGGCATTCGGCAATAGATCTGAACTTTTTACGTCACTTTCTGGCGCGGTTTTCGCAATGTTCAAACAGGAGCATTTCTTTGGGAATTTCTTTTGGAAAAACTACTTCGAAAAAAAAAATAAAAAAAAATCCAACCACTTTCCTCATCGTTCTTGGCATTGTGGTATTTTTTCCAGAAATTAGTGATCTCGCCTATTAATAAATATAATTTGTAAGCATACTTCAATGAAAAATCGAAGAACTATAAACCTTCTTCACTATGGAGTTATTACTCAATGTTGAAATCCACGATTAACATCAACCATGAAATAGATATTAGTAAGTTTCCTAAACTAATTGCATTTCTTAGGCGTAAATGATTCTGAACAGAGATGAAATAGATAGATTCTCAACAGAAGCCCCAGATGACAAGTATTCATTAATGAAAGTTGCTTTGATTTTTGGAGTATGCGGAGCCTGCAGGCGTAAAGAACTTACAAAAAAACTCTTTAACAAAAAATTAAACCGACGAAATACGGAACTGAAAAGTAAAAAATAAACTAAACCTTCTTAGTCTCAGTAACTAAGCTCCTAAACTAATGTAAGTAAGTAATTTTGAGTCGGCGCCAAACAAACAAGCAAATTAATTAGGTAAGGCGTAAAATGATGGCATCGAGTTGCGCGGTGACATTCTGATAATTTATTTGAAGTAATGTGATGTTCGTTGATTGTTTGTTTGGCGCCGACTCAAAATTACTTACTTACTTTAGGAGCTTAGTTACTGAGACTAAGAAGGTTTATTTTATTTTTTATTTTTCAGTTCCGTATTTCGTCGGTTTAATTTTTTGTTAAAAAGTTTTTATTTTTCAATTTTTTATGGCTAAAATATACTAATTACTACCTACTTGTTTTTTGATTCCAAAACTTCCAAAATACTTACTTACCCACCTTACTTCAACTATTACCAGTTAAATAAAATGATTATCTACTTTTACTATTTGTTGTAATATAAATTATTTTTGTTGTTCTGGTTATTTTATTTCATTACTTTGTATATCATTCCATCCTCTCATAGAATATAATGGTTTTGACGGATGTGGAACAGAAATAATGTCAGTAGCGATCTGTCATTGTCAACTACGTATGTGTGTGCCAATGTTCATAAGTGAAAAATCAATTATCCCCTATTTTTCCACCCGTAAGGGTATATACTTCCATTCGAAATCTAAATATAAGGTATACCCTATCTATTAAAGAATGAATCATCCAAATCGAAGAACCCAGTACAAAGTTATGCCTGATAGAATCGGTTAACGGACCAGAATTCAGAGGGTGAGTGATCAATATCCTTCATGTTGCTACCCTTAGGGGTGGATTTCATCTTTTGAATTCAAATGGGACCACCTTCGAAGTACACCTTATCCACTGAAGAAATGATTATCGGAATCGGACGCCTCAGTAAAAAGTTATGCGTGATCATACATAAAAAAAATGATGGAAAAAAATATATACGGGCCGACTAGAGAACCTCCTCCTTTTTGGTTTCGACGGTTAAAAATTAAGACATTCAAGATTTTGGGGAATCATTATTAGTCAGCATGAAAGAATCAAAAACGAAGGTAGACAGAATGTTTATGGTTGTGAATGGGAAGAAACCGATGCCCAGCTTTCTTGGGCTCTACAGGAAATATCGTTTGTTACGAGCAACACAGACTGACACAGAATATTTTTTGTGTTTAAAAAAAATATGGAATGTTCTACTCAAGTGGTTGAAAAAAACACGTTTGGTCAAATACCTCGAAATATTGCAGTTTTTTGGGGCAACTCAATGTTAGTAAATACACGGGAGATTGTTTTCGGCGTAGTTCCGCCACTCTGTGAGCTGAAGCAAATGAAAACCTAACCAACATTAAGTTACACACTTGCTGAAAATCAAGCAGTGTAGGAGAATGTTACATTGGAAAAACAAAACTTGCAAGAAGAAATATCGCTAACAAGATTGTGTCAAGGGACTGTGATACACCCTCAACATCAACGGTAAACGCTCAGGAACAACCTAGTACAATTACTAGAAAAAAATAACATCATCTTAGTAATTCAACAAAAAATTTGCCAGCTTTGAATATCGCTATTCGTAATAATTTATTTTTAATTTTAAATTTGAATAATTGAATTGTTTGAAGTATTATTTTCGTGTTGAATAAATAATTTCGATTTGTTTGTTATTGAATTAACTATTCAAAATATACATACAGGATGATTCTAAAGTACTTTCACAAACTTCAGGAGCTGATTTCTCACAATATTCTGATATGAATTGTCCAAATAAATATATTTCCGAAAACGCTTCGTTTCCAAGATACAGGGTGTATTAAATTTGATTTTCATTTTCGTTTTTTTCAAATAACTTTCGAAATACTGACCTCAATTGAACGAAAATTGTTATCGAGAGGTTCTTTCAGGTGTCAATTTCGAAACTGATGTTATTATTGCTCTTACTCGTAGGGCGCGTCACCTACACGTCTTTTTATTATTTGAAAGATTCATAACTTTTTGAACGTACTTCTAGCACATTTGTCAGTAGAAAAAAAAAATCCTCTATCATATCTACGTAAAAAAGCTACCCCTGTTACAAGTCGCTATAAGCAACCGTTTTATAGATATTTGGACTTGAAAATTTCAAGTCGATTATTTAATAATCGATGCGTGTTGAAGTTATTACCATTATTTTGCATTTTTCACAAGAATACTTAGGAAATGAATTTGACGTTGAAGTAAAAAGTATTGTTTTTATGTAGGGGGCGCCACCTATTCTATTTGTTTTTACTCGTTTGAAATAGTTATTTTTGTATCAAGGGTGCGAAATCTGTATTTGTTTCAATAACATCTGCAAGAAAAATCAACATTTTATTTCAAGAAATTTTGAATATGTAGAATGAAATAAAATAAAGGAAACTGAATTGTATTCAAATGAATTGTTCAAAGTGTCCACCTTCAGCGAAGATATAGGCATTCAGTATTCTAGTCATTGAATCTCGTACCCGCTCAAAAATTATTGTTGTGTTTCTTATTGTTTTACGGGCGTCCACTATTCGGTTTCTTAGATCTTCCTCGTTCGCTACTGGAGTTTTATAAACTAGTGACTTCAAATGTCCCCTAAAATAAAAATCTAGCGGGCTTTGATCTCGGGACCTTGGTGCCCATGCCTGGTTAGGTTTTTCTACACCCCTACCGATCCATCGAATTGGATAGACAGTGTTAAGGAATTCCCTGGCTACAACGTTTAATGGACCGGAGCCCCATCATGCATAAACCACATGCGGATACAAATTTCTAATGGTACATTCTGAAGTAGTCCCGGCAATTCATTTTCTAAAAAGTCCCTGTAAGTTGCGCCATTCAGTCGAAACGGAAGAAAGAAAGGACCTATCAAGTAATTATCAATTATTGCCGCCCATACATTTACAGAAAATGGATACTGATGATGTCTTTCACTAACTGCGTGCGGATTTTCTAGAGCCCAAACATGGTTGGTATGAAAGTTTGTGATAGCATTTCGAGAGAAGTTTGCCTCGTCCATGAAGAGTACATATCTCAAACATTGAGGATTTCCAGCCAATTTTCTCAAAAACCACTGACACATAGTAATGTGTTGGGGAAAGTCTCGTGGCAGAAGAACTTGTACCCTTTCAATATGGAATGGATAAAATTGTTGATCGTGGATAATTCTCCAAATTGTGGACTGAGTTCAATTGAGAGCTTCAGCAATTATTCTTGTTCTTGTTTCTGGATTCTCCTCGAGAGCGTTCAAAACAGATTTTTCCAATTCTGGGGTTCGGACTGCTCGTGGTCTTCCAATAATATCAGCTGCCCTCTTAAAGCTAACTGTTCCTGCGAAACGACGGTGGAGACTAGTAAATGTTGGAGCTGAATGCAGTACTCGATTAGGAAATCGCTCCTGGTAGATACGTCTTGCTTTACTCGCATTGCCATCCGCAAGGCCATAAACGAAATGCATATCGGCTAAATGAGCATTATTGTTTAAATAATCCATTTTTTCAAAATTAGTGTTACAAAACTTACAGAAACTTCAACAAAACAACATGACGTTTAACTGTCACATAATATGTAATTACCAAAACTACTCACTTAAACGTCAAATTCATTTCCTGAACATTCTTGTGAAAAATGCAAAATAATGGTAATAACTTCAACACGCATCGATTATCAAATAATCGACTTGAAATTCCAAATATCTAGAAAACATGTGCTAGAAGTACGCTCAGAAAAGTTATGAAACTTCAAAAAATAAAAAGACGTGTAGGTGGCGCCCCCTACGAGTGAGAGCAATAATAACATCAGGTTCGAATTCGACACCTCATAAAACCTCTCAATACCAATTTTCGTTAGATTAAAGTCAGTATTTCGATAGTTATTAAAAAAAAACGAAAATAAAAATAAAACTTCAATCTTGGAAACGAAGCGTTTCCGGACAAATATTTATTTGAACAATTCATATTAGAATATTGTTAGGAATCACCCTGTAAATGTACATAAAGCAATAATCTATGAAAAATTACTTTACTGCCGTGGGTGATGAATTGGTCTGCAGGGCGGTAAAGTACTCCTTTATACTAGAACACCCAGGCGATAAACTGCACTTTAACGCCCGTTTGTGAAAGGTATAGATACCAGACAAATGGCAGGATTCAACTTCTGCACATGAGAGTTCATGGACAGAAATTGCTTTTCCATCCAACCAACAAAATCAACACATGATAATACATAAATTGGGAAGAGTGAAAAAGAAAACAATAGTTTTTTTTAAATCGTTGAATGCACTCATTACTACTGAAACGGATAAGTAGGACAAAATACAGAAATCAGGAAACACATTACAAAGGTATGATTCCAAATCTATATGAGAATACGTGTGCGATTGACAGAAAAAAGTTAAGAAATAAGAACTACGGTACGAAGGCGTAGAAGTGCCACACTTTTTTTTATTTTACAATTCCGACTTATATCTCGGAATTCCGACTTGTATCTCGGAATTCCGACTTGTAAGTCGGAATTCCGACTTGTAAGTCGGAATTCCGACATGTATCTCGGAATTCCGACTTGTAATTCGGAATTCCGAGATACAAGTCGGAATTCTGAGATACAAGTCGGAATTCCGACTTATAAGTCGGAATTGTGAAATAAAAAAAAAAGTGGCACTTCTACGCCTTCGTACTACGGTGCCAATTCAAGATTTTTTTAATCATGTCTGGGTGTACGAGTAATTGCTTTGGAATAGACATTGGTTTACTTTCATTGAAATTTTTGAGTGAAAATGATTTGAATACCGTAGGTAACCGGTTGTACAAGCGAGCGATCTGATATGAGAAAGAGCTCTACGGTTTCTTGCGGATATTCTCCCAACATGTGATTTTGAAGCATTCACAGTAAGACATTAATTTTTTTATATTGCTATCAACTAATTCAAATCATGATTAATCACCCTCGAATTGTAAATACAACTTAATTCTTCCTTTGGCTTAATTATTCAGAAAAATCATGCATATGATGGTAATAAGCATTTGGAAAAATAGAGAGGAAGGGTAGGTAAACGAACGCTTTTCCACTCTTAAGTCAGAGGTGAATGGGGCAAACAAAGATATTGAAGGAGTGCTCCCCGGAAATCAATTTCAATAGTGGGAGAAGAGTAGCATCGTATCCTCGTATTATCTAGGTCTCCGATTTATTTAAGTGGACGAATAATATAATGTACAAAGTCCATTGAATTATACTCTTTTCTAATGAATGTGAACAATATGTTGCAACTCATACGTGACATTCTATATTCGTTATAGACTGTACTTTTTCTAAGACTACTACCATATTGTATTGCAAATCAACCATAATACCATTCGTATTGCAAATCAATCAAATTGAGAGATATTGATTGCCGTCTTTTACTGTTCAATGTTTTTTATTTTTTTTATTTCCATTCATTCTCTCAAAGTAAAGTTGCTGAAGTCTTGGTTGGTTCAATTATGTGGTGCTTAGAATGATATGGAGGCATATACTTGAACTTTCGTACGGCCATATATGCGATATTTAACAAAAAAAAATATATATGGGAAAAACCGATTTTTTCAACAGAATCAATTATTATAGAATAATCAACAAAAATCCTTTTTAAAGACAAGCTTTCATTCAAATGCACTGAAAAGTCAAATAAAGTTGCTTTGGCTGTGTGACGTATGTTATTCCGTGAGTTATAGCCATTGTCATACCAATGCAATTTTCGCAGCAGGATGGCAAACCATGGTAAACGCAATTGAACTTTCGAAAAGTTTTACAAAAAACTGCTACAATTCCATATATCTTTTCTAAAAATGAGAAAATCGCATCGTTTGTACTTCTTGAACTTTGAAACCCGAAGAACTGATAATCGTTCAATATGTTTTCGTCCATTAACACAAACTATAATCAGGGATCAGAACAGCCAGGGACTTCTCTACGCATAGACATGCTTGCACGAATACGAATTCACTGGTGGATTATCGTTTTTTACATAAGTTATGGTGAAAGATCTACAGAAATATTTATAGAAACTACTGGGAATTGACCTTTGTATTTTCCAAAGTATTCAGTTCGGATACAAAAGCGACAAGCTTTTGAATCTATAGCTCACGGAATAACCTACGTCACACATCAAAAGCAATTATTTTTGTCTTTTTAGTGCATTTAAAATGGTTTTTTATTAATTATTTTATTTTGAGCTTTCAAGTACTTGAGTACGCCTTATTCTATGCATTTCTGTTAGAGCATCGTTATCGAGGCCTTTTTTCCCTCTAAGTTCTGAGCTATCTAGTCCTCCAATGAGGAAACCATCTGAAGAACTCATCCGCCATCTTGGAGTTGCCATCTTCAATTTATAAATTTATATTGAAACTCAATCATCTTCGTTTGAATTCACAATATCCGACCCCGAAAACCCCCACATTTTGATTTTATGAATTTTGAGAAAAAATCCTTATCTTCGACCCTGAAAACCCCCACATACCAATTTCGAATCGAATCGGACCATAAACCTAAATTCGTCCGCCATCTTGAAGCCCCATTTTGTTTTTTCTTAACAAAAATTCCATGAGCCGTCATTTCAATTTCATAAATTTTGACAAAAAATTCATAATCTCCGACTCCAAGAACCCCCACATACAAATTTTGAATAGAATTGGACCATAATCACAAAATGCCTCCGCCAGTTTGGAGCCGCCATCTTGAATTTATGAAATTTAAAATATTCATAATCTCCTACTCCTAAAACCACCACGTACCAATTTTGAATCGAATCGGACTATAATCACAGAACTTGTCTGCCATCTTGGAGCCGCCAACCTGACTTTTCGAATTTGGACAAAAAAATCACAATTTCCGTCCTCAAAAACCCCCATATACCAATTTTGAATCGAATTGTGACATAATCACAAAACTCGTTCGCCATCTTGGAGCCACCATTTTTTTTCTCGCTAACAAAAATTTCATAATGCATTTTCAACGGAATTATGAACACCAGCTAAATTTCAGCTCAATCGGATGTCGCAAGTGCTTCAAAAATGGATTACAAATTGAAATAATTGAAAAAATGACATACGAACGAAGCAAGTTAAATAGAAGATTGTAAAAAAATTGTTTCAATTGATTTTACAGCATGTTGGTAGGTAACTTTATTTTTATATTTTATAAAAAATATTTAGAGTCGACCAAATTCAAATGGCTTCTTTTTGGCGCCATTGCAAAATATTGTGACCCAATCAACCAATCCCACAGTTGACAGCTTCAATCAATTTGGCAACGTTGCCGTATTTTCAAATCTTCACATTGCGAATAGTGTTCTGGTTCTGTCATTTATAGTTTAAGAAATTTGACAACATTGCCGTTTAACGTCACAATCAACGCGATTACGCCTATTGGCTGCTCGGTTGTTTAAGTTACAAAGAGCGCCAATTTTAATATCTTCAAAATTTGCATATTTTCAAAAACGAAACTGTTATAATTGAAATTTGACTCGAAATGATGTTTTCTGGGTACATTTATGTATGTGTTATATATTTTAAAGTATATTCAAAGCGATAATAATTTATCGTGTCCTCGCCTATTAGAGGAGAACATTCAATGCGAATTTTCAATTGCAATTAATTCTTATTATATAAATTTAAAAACATCGACCACGACCGAACAGCGATATTTTGATTTTATATACCCACACATCTTAGAGGAAAAACCCCCACTGCAGCGCCCAAAAAGTTCAATCAAGCGACATATAGTTAGCTAATGTTGTCCGAAAATTAAAATTTGAGAATGTTTTTCAATGTTTCAGTCGCCGCCATTCTTAAACTCCTTGGTAGATTTGACCCATCTCAGAACTCAACCCGGGCATAGATACAGAGTATTTCATTCATTCCATTGAAAAATGTGGCCTCCACTTCATCTGTGTTCATTGAGAAGGTTCAATTTTACAAGCTTTTATTTAGTTTCACCTGTCTCGGTTACTGTCTGCAATCAAATCTTGCAAGTTGAATTTGACCCATTTTTAATCGTCCGATTGATTTGAAATTTGGTAGGTGTATATAATTCCGGTGACAATGCATTTTGATGAAAAAAAACAGAATGGCGGCTCCAATATGGTCCGATTCTATTCAAAATTGGTATCTAGGAGTTTTCGGGGTCGGAGATTATGAATTCAAAAATAAATAAGATAGACATTACTAAACTAATTATTCAACATCATATATACTAAAAAATAAAAAATATATAAACCAAAGAAAAATTATTTAAAAACAAGCTTTTATCAGTTGTTAATAAAAATAGAAATAAAAAGATGAAAATAAAAATTATAAAAAAAACATTTTTAGAGACAAGCTTTCATACAAATGCACTAAAAAGAAAAACATAATTTCTTTCATTGTGCATTGCGCAGCAAGATTCAAAATCCAGCAAAATATTATTTATAAAAGTTGTTAAAAAATTGAAAATTATACCTAAATATCAAAACATGGTCTCCCAAGATTTTTTTTATCAAACATTTTCCATTTTATTTTCATATTCTCCCAAAACATTTCCATGAATTGATCAAAATCAAATCGATTTCGCATAACTTTGTTCAAATTCAAGCATATGTGTAAAATTAACTTAATTTTTTAGGGAATCACAAACTTCATGTTTGTTGCAACGATATTAAACACAATTCCAAAATATCGCAAAAATTATTTATAACAAGGTAAAACAGTAATAATGATAATATACGTACATAATAAAGAGGTTTATTCAACTTTACTCCAGTAGCTACTTTTCAACATATATTTGTGAAATGGATTCTCATTTAAAGTAAGCCAATGAATGATGTAATTTTTTTTGCAAGAAGACATTGGTATTTTTTCGGATTTTCTTGAGTGGTAGCATTATCCATGACTATAACAAACCCAGAAGGAATAATAACTAGCATTTGCTGGAAGTATTCTTCAAAAACGTCAGCGCTCATGTCTTCATGATAGTCTCCAGTCCATATTGATTGAAATGCTAGTAAGCCACCATCGACAAATCCATTTTTGCTACCAATGTTAGTAATTATTAATCTTTTACCTTTTGCTTCTGTTTTCGGTGAAATGTGGTAGCTGTAGGTCGATTGTGAGCACGCGCTATCTGAATACTCTTTATTTAAGGAAAACATTATAATTTTGGAAAATACTTCAGATGTAGTTCAATGTCTAGCGTGGCTTTAGCCGGGAAAGTAGTGGTTTTCTGTTAGACATTCACAAAAAATAACTTAATTTTCATCGTGGATTTTTCAATTCACAGAAAAATATTTCTATTTAATATTCAATTGAAAATGTTTTCCTTTTCAACATCGCTTCTGAAATTATGTACTTAAATCGCTCAATCATTTTTTTTATGGATCTTGGTTACCTGAAACCAATACTTACTCAAAAATTTACTACTTTCGATGCAAAACGGACGAGAAATGAATCTTCATTGAATGTTTCATTCATTTCTCTAATAATGGCGACCCAGCATATTCCTGTTAATATGGCAGCTTTTGGAAAATATAAATTTAAAGTGGCAGAAACTAAGCTCCTTCCATCATAAAGTGGCCAGTGGAACTAAATTATTAACTCATCCATCACTAGAAAGTGGCGCCCACATTGCAAGCCCATGACTCACCACTTCAAAGTTATAATCTAGAAATAGACCTCTTGTAGTCCAATACCCTTGAAAGTGGCGAACATGTCAAGGCTTTTACAACCTGCCACTTCAAAGTTATATCCTTGAAATACCGAGAATAAATCCATTAATTGTTAAAAAAGGACATGTAGCAAGTACGGTTTATTTATGCTGCTCCAATTACCAATTATCAAGTAACAATGATCAATTAACAAGTAATGAGAATGATGGCAACTGAATTAATAATAGAGGTATGAATAGTAAGCAGGCGCAAAAGTCAGAGATCCGATCTATTTGAATTAACCTTTTTATACAAAATAAAAAAAAATTGAAAACGCATTACCCCTTTTATTTTGAATAAATATCATTCACATTTGACGTAACAGGTAAAACGAACTTTATTAAGCCACAATAAAATAGTTTTAGAAAAGTAAGGTTAGTTTTTGTCATCGGGCGGACTAATCCACGGTCACTTCAAAATCAAGAAAAATTGTCTATTGAAAACGCATAACCCATTCCATTATGAATGAATATCATTCAAGTTTCCTAACAGAAAAAAAATTTCAAAATAAAATAATTTGAGAAAAGTTAGGTTAGCTTTCGTTATCGTGCGGACCAATCCACGGACACTTGATGGTGAATTCTGATGGTAATTGTAAGTTTGTAATGATTTTTATTAAATGCGAAGATAGCAAGATCGTGGAAACTATCACTACATATCACAATCAAGTGCCTGCCACATTGAAGGTTTAATGGAAGTAACTAAAACGTCACCGAAACTATCATATTCCGTTGAAAGTGATTGTGACTTCAAAGTGATATTTAAGTGGTACAGGATGGTTACTACAATGGTTATTTTCCACTTTTGAATTTGAAAACTTTTAAGTGATTCTGCTAAGTGGCCATAAAGTTTCAGACACCTCAATTGTTATAGAACTGTGGAGTAACTACCATAGATGGTAATTACGTAACTACAACGTTGCAAATAGAAAATTGAAGTTATTCCTACTATATAGTGGTAGATTTGGTGGTGATTACGTAATAACCATCGAGTCGAGGTTGCAGTATCAGTTTCCGTCACTATGATACTGCTGGGGTATATGAGTTCCTAATCAAGACTGGAAAAGAAAAGTCAAATAACTATCTAAATGAAAATGCAAATTTTCCGTTTCTGATTTTTTCTTTCGAGTTATGGTCCTTTTACAATATCTAGCAGAAGTAGTTCAATCTCCAGCGTAGCTTTAGCCGAAAAAGAAGTTATTTTCTGTTACATGTTACAAAATATTACTTCATTTTTAACGTAGATCATTTCAATTTGCAGAAAAACCTTTCTATTCAATATTCAATTGACAATGTTCTCCTTTTCAACATGAATACCTACCAAGAGGTTATCTCGAACTATGGAAGATAGTGACTAAAGTTTGTCTTTCAGACGCAGTTGATTCCACATCTTATTCTATGAACACCCTGTTCATATTTCCAAACAAATCAGTCATATTCATCTTGCTCAAAAATCTCAGTTTATTCTATTAGAAATTTTACAAACTTTATGAATCTACCTAAGCAATCATCATTGTTTTAACGCCGATCTCGATCCCTGCTTTCATGCAGTTCTGAACAGCAAAACAACGATATAGGTTCAACAAACAATGTAATAAATCAAACAAAAATGAATGTTTCAGAACACTGCGAAATGGAGGAGCAAACAAGCAGCACAATAAATAAAAACACGTAGGTACAAAAAGATTGCTGAATTATAAAACAGTTTTAATTCGCAAAGTTTATATTTTATGGAATCTGTGTATGCTGGGAAATGTAATAAGCAAACTTTCGACCGAAACAATTTTAACTATAGTTTTTATTGTATTGTTCTCAGGAGTATTTTATTAAACAACTACTTTAGATTACGAACAAGTTTTGGCTTGGAGCTTTGTTTCCGACCCGGTTCAATTATAACTCTCAAAAAACACTTGTAGTTCTGATAAGCAGGTTGCAATGGGGGCGCTGCTCGCCAGATTCGTTAGTGTTCACGAGCAGTAAAGGACTGACTGGCTCAGGGGAATGAAGGTCCAGAGACAAAACAGCTGAAATTCTATATTCAGGTAAGTAAATGTATGAGATATCCATTAAGCAATACTTTACCCTGCCCCGGTCGTAAAAAAAAATCCATGTTTTTATTTTCTTTATTTAGCTATAACTGCATACATAATTGTGATACAGAAAATTGTTTGGAAAAAAATTTGTAGCCCGTGATTTTCTCTATAAAAATGGTTTCGATCAAAATTATATCAATTTGGGAGATATAGACATAATACCATTGGTACTTTCCAACAATATCAAAATTTCTAACTATTATTCCTATAAAGTGGCCACGTTTATACCGTATGTGAATTTGGTAACCCCACCAAGTGTATGTGACCAAATTCAAACCAAATGTTTTAGGAATCTTTTATTTACATCGTGTTTTGTCAAATGATTAATTATCCAACATGGTTCTGGTTTGGTATTCATTCAGTCATGTAACCAAGAGAGAGGTTTGAAACTCTGCTATCCAATTCGGAATTGAGTCACCTGACAATGACAATGTCTGGATGTCAGTGAGATCAGGCTCAGTCATTTTAAATTTCATTTGTTCAGCAGTTTTTGTAAAGCCCCTACTCAACATGTCTTCTTCAAGGCTCTTGTAAATGTCTAGATATTTGAATTTCTGCCATCCAAAATTGATAGGAGGTTCTGAACTGCAGAAACCATTTTATATAGAAAATACTAACAAAAATATATTAAACAATTTTCGAGGTAATGATGCGGAATAAACTCAGGTTAGGAATCACAAAACATATTTTTCACTAGCTCTCTCTCGCTCTATTTTTTATGGCTATTGTTTCCACCCGGTTCATTCAGCCAGTGCGATAACCACAACAGAACGCTTAACAATCTTTCAAACCAAAATTCACAGTCACAGTTGGTAAAATGTATCATACTGTATACACCATCTTAGTCAACTTAGTATTATAGTCTGGTACACAACAAATTTCGGTACCAAACCAAGCTAGTTACTTGACCAAGTGCACAGTTTATACCACACTAACTAACATAATTTGGTTGGAATATAATCATTAGTCTGCATACCAAGACACGGTATAAACGTGGCCATTATGCATTTCATCTTGGTTAGCTAGGAAATACTCTTTCCTTTGATATTTGATCCAGAAATGACTCAAAAATCGGGCTAAAATGGACCCAAAACATTCTTAACTTATTGACTAAAAAATGTCAGTTTTTCGATGGATTCTCAGTAACGACTGCAATCGAAATGGTAATGATGTTTTTGAACTAAGAGGGTCGAATTGCATGAGGATGAATGTTTCTTATGTTTAACAGGGTGAAGATTTGACAAAGTTGGCCCAAAATGTTGAGAAAATCTTCAGTAACTCACCATTATCTCGCAACATGCGTTTTTATTTTTCGTGCAGTGAAAGGAGGGGAGGTAGGGAAAAGTTGGGATGATAGATAGAGATCGGACAATTCAATTTACAAATGTTCAAAATTTTCTATTACTTATCAGAAAGCAATGGTTTCTCAAGACGCTACCTCTGGTTGCAGTTGCAGTTGCAGACTGTCAGCCGCTGATCACTAATTTTATACCTGAGTTTACCGGCCTTTTTCCTGTAATAGCCCCATCCCCGCGGCATACAATCGTTTCCATACCTCTAACCTGAGGATCCTCGGAAACTCCTAGGTAAAATATTTAGAAACGTAAAAGTCATGGATACTTTCTGGAAGAAAGTCAGATTCTGTACATATCTCCAGAAATTTAAAAAGATTCAAAAAGTACAATACTTATTCAAACAATTCTGAAGTATTTATAAACCAGCCGATTATATTCCAACAAGGGTCGTTCTTGATTGAATCGTCAAATGTACAACAAAATTTAAGGTTACTCTTTATCTAAAAAAATACCCCTGAATTACATGTCAGAATACTTCTTTCCAACTAAACGGAGAGTAATACGGTTGAACAGGGCTAATATATCCACCTCGAGGAGCACAATACCCCAAAATTCAATGTGGCAATGATTCCATACGAATTTATCAACCAAGATGTGTAATCACTCACATACAGTTGATGGAAAGATTTTGAAAAAAGTTTTCATTATGAAAGGATTTTATATGAACTTTGAAACTGGTCTTATGTGAAAGATGGGTGTTTTTAAACATTTAATGTACTTTGTAGTTTTTTGAGGCAGCTCTTAGTAGCGAGGAACATCGATTGACTAGTCCGGTTATATAGAAATTGTAGCCAGTTTTCGTACCCACGCAATTTCAACCGGGTCATGTACCACAAGAGGAAAATCTAATTTATCTCCCCAACGACATTATTTTTTGCAAAATTTGTTGGCACTATTTTTGTGATGAGCTACAATTTTCATGCAAGACATTTTTCCATAACTCCAACACTTCTGAAGTTATATCTCAAAATATAGTTTTTTTTTTTTGGACCGTGGCTCAATAAAAAATTGCTTAATGGATACTTCATACTTTCGAATTTTTTAATACAGAATTTCAGCTGTTTTGAAATGTTTGTTGGGTCAATATCTTGATCGGACTACTGATGTATAAAAATAATTTAAACGCACCCAAATCAAAAATCCATTTAATACACGTACACACCTTAAAACCCATTAGCGCCTACCGGGCCCATATGGACCCACCTGACCCTTTCCCAATTATTGGGTACAGGCATGAACAAGAACAATCTGAATCAATACAGATTGCATTATTATGTTAGATGAGGTACTAAAGAGTACACTGAAGCAGTGTTTATGCTCATTTTGAGATTTAGCTGGTTCTGAAATAATGTCGTTGGGGAGATAAACTCAATTTTCCACTTGTGGTCTAACGCATGGTTGAAATTGCGTGGGAACGAAAACTGGCCCCAATTTTCATATAACCGGACTAGTCAGTCGATGTTCCTCGCTACTAAGAGCTACCTTAAAAAACTACAAAGTACATGAAACTTTTAAAAACACCCATCTTTCACATGATACCAGTTCCAAAGTTCATATAAAATCCATTCATAATAAAAACTTTTTTCAAAATGTTTCCATCAAATGTATGTGAGTGATTACACATTTTGGTTAATAAATTCGTAAGGAATCATTGCTACAAATATCCAAAAATAACAGTTTTCGGATTTGTCGCAGAATCGCATATTGCAAAAAATATACCTCTTTTCGAATACATTTTGGAGGAAGAAAAAAACTCAAAAATTTGTACATAAAGCGTAAAAGTTATTCGAAAAAATTAACAGAATTAAAAGTTTATTGTAGCTCGAGTGAATTCATATGTGAATATTATTACTCTTGATTATGACTCACTTTCCTGTAAAATTATTTCTACAAATATCAGTAACATTTTTCCATCTTCCTGGTACATCATGGGAAATTTCGGGGATCTGTAAATTGCATTTTCAATTTGGAAAGAATCACCAGTAAATCCAGCCAATAAGGAATACATAGGCCTATACCCTACAAAATGTGAGATATAAAGGATTTTCATGAATGTTGTATAGTTCCAGACCCCGATAAAAAAATTCAAGTTTCTGACCTTGAGAAGAGGGGGGTATTGTTTTATCGTTGGCGAAAAGTCAATCTTTTGGTTTTGCTGACAGAATTAGGATCATCCAAAACCAAATCTACCTTCGCAAACCGGGGAGAGGCAAAACTGCTGAAAGAGTGTATTCTGCGACTATTATAGTAGAATGAAGTAGCCGGGAACATCCTGTTTTTACATGCGGTTAGCGGCTGCAACACGACACCATGCCTCTTCATTAAAGAAAAAACATTTTTTTTTGCTTCTCCAGAAAAACAAAGGACCCAATGCCCTCATTGACATCTTTAGAGATGAGAACGCCCACCCAGAAGACATCGCAAACGCTGGATCCCGCTTTCTTGTTGCTTTGTATGGTGGTAATATGGAACCGAAAATGTTTCGCAAATTGGACAATAAAAAGCAAACTCATCTTAGCTTCTTTAGCACCAACAAAGGACGCTGCACGGTACCATGTGTTCAGGACCTCCCACCAAGTCCAAAAATGGTGTGGAATCCAATAAAGGTTATCCGACTGGGGCTGGAAACTTTAGTAACAATGTCAGAGAATCCTGCACATCAGAATTCATATCATCTACTTTCTCATAGAAAAGGACACATGCTCCTTAGGATATGGGAGAATCATTCTTAGAAAATACACGGGAGTCATAAAAAAGGTGCCAACAAATAGAATAGGGGTGTTTGCAATATGCAGTATAGTGTCTGTTGGATATACTGCCGCCAGGATTAGATATGGCGTTGATATTATGAAGAGTATTCATTCCTTCCTGAGCAGAATATCGGTCCAAATATAAATTTTGTATGAAAAAATTAAGCACATCGTCCAATTTACTGCCATCGGTTGAAGAAACATGTTTCAAATGTATATTTAACATTTTTGGAAATGTGTTAGGTTCTCACGTCCAGAGGATTTATTATCATAGTTTTTTGCCACGAGCAGTCGGACAATTTGAGCAAAACAACATTCTCAATCTACAACTTTATTGCCAACGTTTCGGCGAGAAATCTCGCCTGCTTCAGGGCTATAAATTATGTAAAGAACATAATTTTAAAAATTACACAATTAAAAAAACAGTTATTGTTGATGTATAAATACAGAGACACTACGAATAGAAGACCGATATATAAATATATGGTGATAAGATAGGTACAGTCAACAGTAGGTTGGATAGAACCCAAAAACGGAGGAGTTTATTTCCCACAACACATAATACATTTTTTATTTTTATTGTTTTTATTTAAAGAGTTACTCCAACAATTACCATACACTGATGAGTTTAATTACCCCGAAGGTAAAGTGAGTGATGTAGTAGAAAAATTTGAAGGGAAATTTTTCCTGGAAATCTCCAAAATTGTTCTTCATTCGTTGAAATATCGGTGTATTAGTCCGGTCAATATAGACATTTGAAATAACAAAAATTCCCGGAGAGCCAAATATTGGTGGAGAGCTGGGGTTTACCATAACGAATGAAGTTTTAAAAATCCCCATCGATTTTATGTGTGCTACAAAAGTTATTCGGGGTCAAAGGTCAAAATTTGAGTTTTTTTTTATTTTTCTCGAACACGGTGGGTTTTATTAAAAAAAACCTCAAACAAAAGTTGTAGATCTTTTGTAGATTTTGTAGATTTCCACAAAAATGGTTTCCATAATTTTTTTCCTAAGAGTTGCCATTCCTGAGATATCGTGATTCTAAAAGTCACATTATACATGATATGCACACATTTCCACGCCACCTGTGAGGTAGTGTACTCGACGCGTTTTTTCTACCGTGGTTTTCCCTGTAGGCTTACTCCACTAACTGTAATGACAATGTTAGGATAATTTAAGGGAACAATACCCGTCAAGTTCTAGATATTACCTTATTATTGATATTGATTATTGATATTGCTATTGATTATTGGGTTAACTATTGTTTTGATTTCTTTAGATACTTTAATCAGATTCATACTCTTGAAAGTCTACTTCAACAGTCATGTCTTCTTCGATTTCTTCCTCTTGCTGGATGTTCATAAATTGTTAAAATGTGGCTGAGTCATTGGTCTCTTCATTAAAATCACAGGAATCATCCTCTATTGTACTCAACTGGACATTTGAGCAAGACTGACCTTGGCAATTGGTACATCTTGATGAACATTCTTCAATTCATCCAACGGAAACTGGCAATCATCACTCGTTTTTATGAATTGAAAAATTTTCTCCATCGCAGAGTTTACAGTTTTATCTTGTGGACGGCCAATTTTACCACCAGTAGTAGGTTTTAGGAAAGATTTGTAACAACTGTCATGGTATTTTGCATCAGCAGCGACTAAATCATACTCAAAATTGATACGTTCAAGAAGAGCCTTTGAAACATCATCAGAACGATCTTTAGCTAATTTCAACAGGGATTCTTTGAATTTTAGTGTAGTCACGTTATAAATTTTATGTCGACGATGCTGTGCTTTCTTTTTCTCAGTTTCTTCATTGGCTTCATTGCCACAAAATAAACAGTATTTTTTGATTTGATTCACTTACTCGCGTTCTAGTACGAGGTGGAGTTATTTTTGAAGTACTAGCCTGTTCCTCCTCACGTTGTCTTTTTACTGCAGCGATTGAAGTTTTCCGGGTGTATGATTTTGTGCAATCCACGTGTATTGTAACGGATTTTTGAGTTCTTAAATACTCAGTAAACTCATCACCTCTCGCGAAACTAGCCTCGATTAAAGTTGGCATTCCACGATCAACCACAACTGTTTCATCTTCAGTTAAAAGTTTATTGCAAATAAAGCAAAACTGAGACATTTTTTCGAGATAGCTATATAGCACAAATAACCTAAATGGTAGACGCTTGTAATAAGTACGTATATTCACTTGAACTGAAACTTTAGCACTAAAAGAAACAGGTATATGAACGAGACCTACGGACAATATAATAGCCAGATGTTTTTCAAGGCCACGTGGGTAGAGGGGATTCAGTTAGGGACTGACTATCTTTTGGATAATTGTTTTCAGAATAGTATAATATATATAAAAGAGACACAAATAGCTATTAATACTTGTCTTAAGTACCTGATTATGTATATACGTGCATATCATGTATAATGTGACTATATAGCACAAATAACCTAAATGGTAGACGCTTGTAATAAGTACGTATATTCACTTGAACTGAAACTTTAGCACTAAAAGAAACAGGTATATGAACGAGACCTACGGACAATATAATAGCCAGATGTTTTTCAAGGCCACGTGGGTAGAGGGGATTCAGTTAGGGACTGACTATCTTTTGGATAATTGTTTTCAGAATAGTATAATATATATAAAAGAGACACAAATAGCTATTAATACTTGTCTTAAGTACCTGATTATGTATATACGTGCATATCATGTATAATGTGACTCTTAGAATCGCGATATCCCAGGAATGGTAACACTTAGGAAGAGATAATTTTAAGATCTACAACTTTTGTTTGAGGTTTTTTTTTGATAAAACTCACCGTTTTCGAGAAAAATCCAAAAAACCTCAAATTTTGACCTTTGGCCCCGAATAACTTCTGTAGCACACATAGGATGGATGAAAATTTTCAAAACTTCATTTGTAATGGTAAACCCCAGCTCTCCACCAATTTTTGGCTCTCCGGGAATTTTTGTTATTCGACCACAATTTTTATGTCTAAATTAACCGGACTAATAGTACATCTATAGTTTTTTTGGATGTGTTTCGGGAATACCTTTTCTACAGTTGAGTAAACATATTCTCCGATTCTTGAGGGTTGCAATTTTTTGATAGTTTTGGACCAAAACTTCAGACTTTCCGTGATATCCTGTCCATAGTTTCGTCTGATATCTTCGTAGAAGCCCATATTTCTGATGCTCCAAGATTTTATGTGTTAGGTTCTCACGTCCAGAGGATTTATCATCTACAATTTCATTGCCAACGTTTCGGCGAGGAATCCCGCCTTCTTCAGGGCTACAAATAATATAAAGAACATAATTAACAAAATTACATAATAAAAAAAACAGTTATTGTTGATGTATAAATACCAAGACACTACAAATGGGAGACCGATACATGAATATATGGTGATAAGATAGGTACAGTCAATAGTATGTTGGATATAACCAAAAAACGGAGGAGTTTATTTCCCATAACACATCATAAAATTTTGGCAATAAAATTGTAGATTGAGAGTGTTGTCCGACTGCTCGTGGAAAGAAACTACGATAATTTTCGGAAATGTTTGTATACGAATCATCTTTTTGAATTCTCTTTTCATTCCACAAGTTAAACAGTATAGGCTTGCATCGTCAGTCAAAGTCTCCTCTTCTGTCAACAGTTCATTACTTTGTATTAAATTCACGACTTCGGTTGGCAAGTCTGGAATAGGGATTGAGAGAACCGAGGAAGGTTCAAAAGTTATTACAATCTCCTTTCATTATCGATGTGGTAGTATTTAAATCCACCATACAAAAAATATTCTTGAAAAAATCCAACAAAACCTGGTATTCGAAAGACACTGGATCATGCTATTCATAAAACAGGTATTTCCTACATTCTTCAATCATCTAAGGCCAAATGTAGGAATTAGTATGATGCTCACTCATGTTGAACGAAGAATCCGTGGGTTCATGATTCCTGTAATTCAAAGAAGGTGATAGAGAACTTGATATTGATTTTTTGGAAGGTACTGAGCAATTATCTTTGATGACTGATATGTATTTCGTAGGAAAATTGGGACGATAAAATAATTGCGATAGAGAAATTGCCCCTTTGAATTGCTATACTTACTCTTTGTATCAAAAATGAGGTTGAACGTTTATCTCTTGTAGCGCGGCCCTATCTCCTTCCAATTTCATGAATAAAAGTAAGAAATTCAGGCCGAAGAAATTAAAAGTTTCGACAGCTATTGGATGGAAAATATAATTATGTCCAAAATTTTTTTTTCAATTTCTCGCTGGATATTGCTGCAGCACCTGAGGACTCAGAAGTATTTGCTAAATGGGACGCTGCAACTGGTTTGCCACATTTCTAAGGAATCAGTGACGTTAGCCATCATTTCGGATAGTGACAAGAGGTTCTAACACAACTGGAATACCTGCCGATACCAACGTTTAATGATATCGTTGACTTGATAATGCATGGATAAACGGCCTGCACTTTCATTACAGCTCAAACCATGAGTTTCTTTTTGGTTCACTTCACTAGCACATATATATTTATGAGGAATGATAATATCTAAACCCAGTCTCAGTCCAATAGATATCTGAAAGACTTGTTATCTAAAAGGATTCCAAGAGAAGCCACAGGTGAAGCATTCAGCCAAGCTCCGGATGTTGCATGTCATTTCATGCAATTGCAGAAAGGAATGCGGTGGAGAATGTGGCTGCAGGAAAGGTTGGTTGAAGTGCTCTGTTGTGTGCGGTTTCTGCGATTAATTGATTCATTGAGTTTATTCAGTTCAGAAATATTTACAATATTATGAAATAAATAGGGCAATAGGACAATAGTAAAAAATAAAGGAATAAAAAATATTTGAAGAATAAAATATAAATATAAAAAATTATGTGCATAAGTTGGAATTTTATTATCTGGTTGTTGTGAAGATGATTAGCTTGAAATATTCATCAAATGAATATATACCATTTTCTGTCAAAATTCTTTTCAATTTTATTGAAAATTAGGAAAGTGATAGATCACAAAATTCAGTTGCTAATGCATTGAACTATTCCATGGCTTTGTTTGTGTGTCTGCGTAATCTAGTGTGTGGTTGCGATAGCATAGATTCATTTCTTGTGTCGTGTCTGTGAAGATCAGATTGTGCTTGATAGTCGCTCATGTTTTGTTATGCACAATAAGTTTTGGTACGGCATAGTCGAGAATATGGTCATATTTTTCAATTTTTCAAATATTGGTCTGCAGCTGACATCCCAATTTACTTTTTCATACTGCGTGAGTCAGCTTTCTCTTTGATTAATTTTTTTTGTAGATAACAGTTTGATCCATTTCCCCATATCAGGACTCCATATGTTAGAACAGAGTAGAAAAGTGCGAAACAGGTCGTGTATACAGCTGATTCGCCAAGTAACTAATTTTCCGGATAGGGAACACTGTTTTGAGAGTTTTCCACATAATACATTTATAAGTTCTGAACATTGCAACTTTGTATCTATTGTGGCCACAAGGAAATTGACATGATCATTTGGATTTTTAGAGTTAAATTTACAAAAGTTTGGCTTTTACTTTTACTATCTATCGATAGCTTATCATTGGGTTCGAACCAAGTCCTGGCCTTCTCCAAGATAAGTGAAAGGACGAGTATCCTCCGCATATATGATGGTTGACACGTTAGTTGAAGTCATAGTGAAGGGTAGGTCATTTATATAAATCAAGAACAGTAGGTGGCCCAAAACTGATCCTTGTGGTACTCCTCTCTTAACAATAGCTGTATCACTGCGTTCTTCGCCATTTACTAAAATTTGATTTCTTTCGTGTGAGTATCACTTCATGATATCTAGTGCGCTACCACGTATTCCGTAGAAATCGAATTTTTCTAATAATATATTGTGATTCACACAGTCAAATGCAGATGTCAGATCAGTTAGTACAGACAATTATTTTTTATTCACATTGAAAGCTCTTTTGATTACATTTGCTAGGGAGAGTACTGCATCAGCGGTGGACAGCCTCTTTCTGAATCCATATTGTTGTGGTGATATAATCTTATGAGTATCCAAAAAAGACATCAGTTCCGAGTGTATTATCATTTCCCATATTCTGGAGAAGGCTGGGAGAATCGATATCTGTCGAACATTTTTTAGCAGTGACGGGTCACTTTTTTTGCAGGCAGGAATTACTTCACCCATTTTCAGTTTTTCCGGAAAAACTTCTTCCTTGAAGCAGGCATTCATAATATGTGTGAGAGGTTCCAATAAATACATTTCAGATTTTTTCATCACAAATGTGCTAAAACCGTATGTGTCTTCTGTTTTTTTTTGGGTTTCATTTTGTTAATGAGTGTTCTAATATCATCTGTGACCAAAGATTTCAGAAACCGTGCTGTGGTTTTTGTCCAGTGAATTTAATGCATTTTTGTCAGTCCTACAAGAGTTTTCAGTAAGAGATTCTGAATTATTTACGTAGAACTCATTGAGTTCATTTGCAGATAAAAATTAAAGGTAAGTTTTTGCTTTTTGTTTCTGGACAAAAAATTCATGATTTTCGACCCCAGAATCGGACCATAAACACAAATCTCGTCCGCCATCTTAGAGCCGCCTTTTGGTTTTTCGATAACGAAAAATGTATAATGCATTGGCACTGGGATTATGAACACCTGCCAAATTCCACGTTGATCGGACAATTGGGTCAAAATTTACTTTCAAGATTTGAACTTTTTTGAACCAAATGAAGTTAAATAAAAGCTTGTAAGGAACAAACACGAATAATCAGAATATAACCTTTTACGATTTTTTGTTGTGGTCGGACAAACATAAATGAAATTATGAAATGATAATGTAATTAGATTTATTTGTTTGTTTACTTATTTAGTCTATGATAACTATTCACAGGGACGCTGAAAAAAATAATGAATGTGCTACATTTGGCAAATCTCAGAAATATGCAAAAAGCAATATTAATGATTCAATGTCTTGAAGAACAAATCGTTAAAGAGATGCCAGCTTCATTTTTAGGCCAATTCCAAAACAACAGAATCATCTCTTCATTTCAACCTACTCAACTGGAACAGGGTTGATGATATCCCATGTAATTTTATTGTAGTTGTTCGTATATAATAAAAAAAAATTGTAATGATTTTTTCTAGTACTTTCTAAGAGAATAGGATATTCTTTTTTACATACATTGTGTGTTATTTTATTACCATCTGTCGGATTTTTTATATAGAAATCGTGGACGAATTTCACCCTGTGTTTTGCTTTGATTGTTGCCGGTGTTATAATATAATAATCTTTGTGTTTGCCAATATTTTTTTAATTATTTTCAAGGTATGGAAAACATATTTCATAATAATACGTGAAGATTTCGCCAAACACATTATATTTCTGTTCTGCAGAAGGGGAAATTGAATACCTCAACGCATTTTTCTTGCGATAGATGATAAAATGTGTTTATGCTCTCATTTCCTACTTTTTGAAATGGTAATTTACTTTTCGTTTCGTTTTTATTTTCACTAGAACATTTTTCAATATTCGTGGTCTGAGAAGTGTATGGGTATTATTGCAGATGAGTTTATTTGGAAGTTTGAGAATATATTATCCAAACAGTTTCCCTTAATGTGAGTTATTCCATTTATCCATTGACTCGAACCAAACATTTTAAAAAGCTGTTGTACTTTTTGTGTGTGTGGTTATCGTTTTTTCATCAAATGGGACGTTAGAATCACCTGCCACAATTATTATTTTTTTTATTTTTACTTGTTTTTTCTAATGCCAATTGGATGATTTGTTGAAAATATAAACAGGATGTTCATAAAATCAGATGTGGAATCATCTGCAACTGAAAGATAAACTTTAGTCACTATCTTCCATCGTCAAAATAACCAATTTAATCGTGGATTTTTTTATTCACAGAAAAATCTTTCTATCAATATTCAATTGAGAATATTTCCCTTTTCAACGCCAATAGGATATTTTGCATGATTCCCAAGATTTGATCTACTTTATCATGGAATGTGGAACGATATTTATTGATTATCGTCATTTGTAGCCCTTTCAAATACCATTTCGATATTTCACAGACACAACTTTCAGAAATTTAATCTTCGAGCACAAAAATATATGATCCGCCATTTCCATTGGTGTTTCTACAGTACATACTAATTTTATTGAAATGTTTTAGTGTACAGCATTGACTCTCACTTTAATCAATGTTCTGTTATACAGACAATTTTTATATTTATTTTTGACCAGACGTGATTCTCAAGTTCAAGAATTTTGTTTCTAATACACTGTATATTTAAATGAAAAAGAGAAACATCTTCACTCACATCTCTCTCCCCTTTTGAGATCCTATTTCTAAAAGAGTATTTGGTTAGTTTTCTCTAACTCGACCATTCATGGAGTCTTCTTGAATTTGAGAGGTCAAAAACCGCTTCCCAGTCTGAAGTTGAACCTTTCATAACTTATATTTTTTGGCCAAAAATTTGACTTATATAGATTTGTTTCCCCTTTTGTGTTTTTTTATGGGTAATGCCTTCACAATTGTTTCTGTGGATTTTGTTTTTGCATGCATGTAGTCTTCATAATTTTCCGCAGTCACGTCGTCTGGAATATTTGAAATGAATAGCCATAACTTTTTTCTTTATTTTCTCTTCCATGGAATCCTTGATCTCCTTTTCCTTCACCCATTTTTCTTTTGAATTTCCTTGACATAACTTTTGTATAGCAGTCGTCCATTTTATGCTCTGTTTTTCGCCCTTCATTTATTCTCTCTACGTGGAATTTATCTTCTTTGTCATCTTCTGTTGTTATATTTATTAATTTATCGCATTTGAGTTTGTTATTTACTTCCCAAACTACATGTTTGAGTGTGTGTGTTGATATTTTCGGCGTATCTGAGATTTTGTTGCATTTCGAAGAGCCGGCACCGCTGTTTACAGTGTATTCTTCTGGTTTCATAGAAGCCGATTGGTAATTTGCGTTTTTATTTACCTGTGATATTTCTTGAGGCTCGTCTTTTTTGTTGGAGTTTTTTTTATATGTGTTTGTTTTCATGATATCCAGTTGATTGCTTAGCGCTCTCACCCTATCTTCAAGTTCATTTTATCATTTATTTTATCTTTTTGTTTTATCACATAATTGAAGACATGTATGTCCTCTTTTTCATCGAGTCTGGGTCATTATCATCATTTGAAATTTGTTCGGAGTCACAACAATCTAATTGTACGTTTTCTAGAAGTTTCACGGAGTTCGTAGCTTTGCTGAGTAATTTCCCATTGTTATCTCTGATCTGGAGATCCAGAAACGACAGTTTGTTTTTTTCTTTTTCTATTTCTAACGTGAACTGAATATTTGGGTTGAAACTATTGAAAATATTTAATTCTCCATCAGATTTGTCAGCTGGAATATCAACAATGCAATGATCAACATAATATTTAATGAAAGTTATATCAAAAGGTAATCCCGATTTTATTTTTGTAATTATATAATTAACAACTATATTCCCCAACACAGGACTGGCTGAATTTCCCATAGCTGTTTCTTCTTTTTGTTTCATCAAATATAAAATAACTTGAGTCAAAAATAAAGTCGACTTATTTGAGAAAAATATACATTGGAATTACTGTATGAGCAGAAATTATTTCCCATTCTGATATCAAAATCTCTCTAATCAAATTCTTGGGAATAATTGTGGAGAGAAAGACAATATCCAAGAGATTATAATATAATGGAGTGAAACAATATCCTTGGAAAATTCTTTGAACTACATGGAATTTTCAATACTATGGTGGAAAGTTGTTGTTAAATTATCAAGAATTATGCGAATGTAACATGCTAAATTATATGTTGGTGAATTCATACGATTTACGACAGGTCTAAGGTGTGTCCCCTGTTTGTGAGTTTTTCTCAATCCATATAAGCGAGGAGGTTCAGCATTGTGTTTCTTCAACTTCTTCGCCTCTTCCAACGTGATGAAACCTTCTGTTTTCAGTGTGTCATTGGCCTCCAATTGAAATTTGTGTGTTGGATCGCTTTCCATTTTTTATGTAAGTGCTGTCGTCTCCAAGCATATTTTGCATGCTATCCATATAATCGGTTTTCAACATTACCACTGTGAAGTTTCCTTTGTCAGAATTCATTAAGATAATTTCCGGGGGTTGTTTCAAGAAAATCCTTGTTTCATTATAGTCCCGCGACATGCTGTCAACTTTCTTTTCGTTGTGATGATCATTGTAAAAATTCGTTATTATTTTTGTTGATGTGCCTCTCAGAATATCTTTTTCTTCTTCACTTTAAGGAAGACAACTGATGAAATATTCAAAATCTTTCAAAATTGTGGGAATTGGTATCTCTTGTGTGTCAACGGAAAATGCGAATTTGGGGACTGAACTCATTATAGTTTTTACATTCCTTGGAATCTCGATAATTGTGTAATTGTTCATCCAATTATCATAGGATTTCGTTTCTATCGGATGTTGGTCATTTTTAACCGACGAAACCAAAAAGGAGGAGGTTCTCTAGTCGACCCGTATATTTTTTTTCCATCATTTTTTTTATGTATGATCACGCATAACTTTTCACTGAGGCGTCCGATTCCGATAATTCTTTTTTCAGTGGATAGGGTGTACTTCGAAGGTGGTCCCATTTTAATTCAAAAAATGAAATCCACCCCTAAGAGTAGCAACATGAAGGATATTGATCACTCACCCTCTGAATTCTGGTCCGTTAACCGATTCTATCAGGCATAACTTTGTACTGGGTTTTTCGATTTGGATGATCCTTTTTTTAATAGATAGGGTATACGTTATGTTTAGATTTCGAATGGAATTATATACTCTTACGGGTGGAAAAATAGGGGATAATTGATTTTTCACTTATGAACATTGGCACACACATACGTAGTTGACAATGACAGATCGCTACTGACATTATTTCTGTTCCACATCCGTCAAAACCATTATATTCTATGAGAGGATGGAATTATATACAAAGTAATGAAATAAACTAACCAGAACAACAAAAATAATTTATATTACAACAAATAGTAAAAGTAGATAATCATATTATTTAACTGGTAATAGTTGAAGTAAGGTGGGTAAGTAAGTATTTTGGAAGTAATCAAAAAACGAGTAGGTAGTAATTAGTATATTTCAGCCATAAAAAATTGAAAAATAAAAACTTTTAACAAAAAATTAAACCGACGAAATACGGAACTGAAAAGTGAAAAATAAAATAAACCTTCTTAGTCTCAGTAACTAAGTTCCTAAACTAATGTGAGTAACTAATTTTGAGTCGGCGCCAAACAAACAATCAACGAACATCATTAAATTGAAAGATAAACGCCATGTGAAGTGGAATAAATAGAAAAATCGAATTAAACGGTTTTCTTCACATAAAAGATTCAATATAAATTGAACCAGAAAATGGTAGATCTCAGGTGAAAAACAACTACTTTCCTGGCAAATACCACGCAGAACGTTGAATGATATTCACCTGAAAATCCATGCATACCTCCATATAAATGGACATTGAATGCAAATGTTTCTTTCTGATAAGCTCGATTATGTTTAATTTATGTCGTATTCACCTAACAATCCGCATACCGGTTTCAGGCTCTTTTGGCCCTCATCAGTACGGAGTAGTCAACCAGCCAAAGGTCCGAAGAGCTCTGGCTGAAGCGAGACACAACATAACCAAAACCATCATCGAGTCTATAACACCTATAGGTACGCCGGAAAAGAAAACTTTTAACTGGCAGTACCTAGTGACAGAAAGAAACACTCCGAAAATCTCCCACCTCGATAGGTTTCTAAATAAAAGATTCCTTCTCAGTAGAAGTGGCAAGCCCGACTAGCATATAGTGAAAGATAAACGCCATGTCAAGTGGAATAAATAGAAAAATAGAATTAAACGGTTTTCTTCACATAAAAGATTCAATATAAATTGAACCAGAAAATGGCAGATCTCAGGTGAAAAAACAACTACTTTCCTGGCAAATACCACACAGAACGTTGAATGATATTCACCTGAAAATCCATGCATACCTCCATACAAATGGACATTGAATGCAAATGTTTCTTTCTGATAAGCTCGATTATGTTTAATTTATGTCGTGTTCACCTAACAATCTGCATACCGGTTTCAGGCTTTTTTGGCCCTCATCAGTACGGAGTAGTCAACCAGCCAAAGGTCCGAAGAGCTCTGGCTGAAGCGAGACACAACATAAGCAAAACCATCATCGAGTCTATAACACCTATAGGCACGCCGGAAAAGAAAACTTTTAACTGGCGGTACCTAGTGACAGAAAATAACACTCCGAAAATCTCCCACCTCGATGAGTTTCTGAATAAAAAATTCCTTTTCAGTAGGAGTGGCAAGCCCGACTAGCATATAGTGAAAGATAAACGCCATGTGAAGTGGAATAAATAGAAACATCGAATTAAACGGTTTTCTTCACATCAAATATTCAATATAAATTGAACCAGAAAGTGAAAAACAACTACTTTCCTGGCAAATACCACGCATAACGTTGAATGAAATTCACCTGAAAATCCATGCATACCTCCATATAAATGGACATTGAATGCCAATGTTTCTTTCTGATAAGCTCGATTATGTTTAATTTATGTCGTGTTCACTTAACAATCCGCATACCGGTTTCAGGCTTTTTTGGCCCTCATCAGTACGGAGTAGTCAACTAGCCAAAGGTCCGAAGAGCTCTGGCTGAAGCGAGACACAACATAACCAAAACCTTCATCGAGTCTATAACACCTATAGGTACGCCGGAAAAGAAAACTTTTAACTGGCGGTACCTAGTGACAGAAAATAACACTCCGAAAATCTCCCACCTCGATGAGTTTCTGAATAAAAGATTCCTTCTCAGTAGGAGTGGCAAGCCCGACTAGCATATAGTGAAAGATAAACGCCATGTGAAGTGGAATAAATAGAAAAATCGAATTAAACTGTTTTCTTCACATAAAAGATTCAATATGAATTGAACCAGAAAATGGTAGATCTCAGGTGAAAAACAACTACTTTCCTGGCAAATACCACGCAGAACGTTGAATGATATTCACCTGAAAATCCATGCATGCCTCCATATAAATGGACATTGAATGCAAATGTTTCTTTCTGATAAGCTCGATTATGTTTAATTTATGTCGTGTTCACCTAACAATCCGCATACCGGTTTCAGGCTTTTTTGGCCCTCATCAGTACGGAGTAGTCAACCTGAGTCACCTGAGATCCACCATTTTCTGGTTCAATTTATATTGAATCTTTTATGTGAAGAAAACCGTTTAATTCGATTTTTCTATTTATTCCACTTCACATGGCGTTTATATTTCACTATATGCTAGTCGGGCTTGCCACTCCTACTGAGAAGGAATCTTTTATTCAGAAACCTATCGAGGTGGGAGATTTTCGGGGTGTTTCTTTCTGTCACTAGGTACCGCCAGTTAAAAGTTTTTTTTTCCGGCGTACCTATAGGTGTTATAGACTCGATGATGGTTTTGGTTATGTTGTGTCTCGCTTCAGCCAGAGCTCTTCGGACCTTTGGCTAGTTGACTACTCCGTACTGATGAGGGCCAAAAAAGCCTGAAACTGGTATGCGGATTGTTAGGTGAACACGACATAAATTAAACATAATCGAGCTTATCAGAAAGAAACATTTGCATTCAATGTCCATTTATATGGAGGTATGCATGGATTTTCAGATGAATATCATTCAACGTTCTGCGTGGTATTTGCCAGGAAAGTAGTTGTTTTTCACCTGAGATCTACCATTTTCTGGTTCAATTTATATTGAATCTTTTATGTGAAGAAAACCGTTTAATTCGATTTTTTTTCTATTTTTTCTATTCATTCCACTTCACATGGCGATTATCTTTCACTATATGCTAGTCGGGCTTGCCACTCCTACTGAGAAGGAATCTTTTATTTAGAAACCTATCGAGGTGGGAGATTTTCGGAATGTTTCTTTCTGTCACTAGGTACCGCCAGTTATAAGTTTTCTTTTCCGGCGTACCTATAGGTGTTATAGACTCGATGATGGTTTTGGTTATGTTGTGTCTCGCTTCAGCCAGAGCTCTTCGGACCTTTGGCTGGTTGACTACTCCGTACTGATGAGGGCCAAAAAGCCTGAAACCGGTATGCGGATTGTTAGGTGAACACGACATAAATTAAACATAATCGAGCTTATCAGAAAGAAACATTTGCATCATTAAATTACTTCAAAAAAATTATCAGAATGTCACCGCGCAACTCTATGCCATCATTTTACGCCTTACCTAATTCATTTGCTTGTTTGTTTGGCGCCAACTCAAAATTAGTTACTTACATTAGTTAAGGAGCTTAGTTACTGAGACTAAGAAGGTTTATTTTATTTTTTACTTTTCAGTTCCGTATTTCGTCGGTTTAATTTTTTGTTAAAAAGTTTTTATTCAAATCAAGATACTTCTTCAAATTCCGAAACGTCATCGATGAAAAATTAGTTTTACTTCCTGGTCCTGATTCCCGTTAAATCCAACTATATTCAATTCTTGGGACGATGAATCATTTATCAACACAATCGATAATGGTGTTTACTTTCGTAGACGCAATTTTGCCATCATCTCACCTATTCTGATGATACTTCGTTTACAATAAGATTGTTTTTTAAATAACACCCTTCGTATATTCCACCCAAGACTCGAGTTCAAGCAAGATCCATCGATCCATTTCGTTTTTGTAATTAATTTCGTCAAAAGCAGGCATTTGATGAATTTATCAAAGAAAATTTGAACGCGAGGATTGCTCAGCGCAAAGTAATAAGTGAAAACAAAGTAATTTATCAAATAAATAGAGTCTATTGTTATTCAACCTTGTATTTTACGAAACACATTAAAATATGGACTTGAATTTATCATCTTCGCTCATTTTGCTCTTAAAATGTACGCTGTTATTGTTTTTCACACCCTTTCTCTGATATTCCGCTGAATTTACGCAGGGTAAGATGGATGTTGGATACGGTCTGGATAGAAATTGTACTTAGAAATATGGCATCATTAATAATTTTGTATTAAATGTTGCACTATTTGTTTTCATTTATTTCTCTTTTGCCGGAGAATTTAAAATATGGCGTGCTTCATCTCTCGTCGGAGAGAAATGCCATATACTGGAGTTAATCTTGATATTCGGAATAATCTCGAAAATGTGTTCGTTGGGAGAGTAATTGACTAGGTGAGTTCATTAGAATAGGGTAAATTTTCGTTTTGATTTTATAGTAGATACATTTACTAGTTTTCGCGTATTAGATATGGAAATCATATAAACAATAAAAGTTATTCGATTTATAAATGAAATTCTGAGCATGGAAATTTTTTGGTGACTTTTGAAAGGTTTTTGATAAATATTTGTCAGCATTGAAACCATTGGACGCTAAGAATTCAATTAATCTTTTTTGTGACACGTGTACCTGTAGGCCAGTAGAGATATACATGATTTTTCAAGAATTTGATAGTTATTTTGAAGTTCATGGAACTTCAGTAGCATTAAGAGTACTTTCAAATTATATTCAGTCTGATTTTGCAACCCTATTTTCTGATCGAAAGATGTTGAAAATCAGGATTTAATGAATTTTCTCATTAATAGCGCGGAAAAATTTTAAGAAGTTTTGCAAACTTTCGAAATTCTGAGAAAAAGTAATTAACATCCCCTGATAAATTTGCAAACATTTTAAAAAACGGAAATGATTGTTTTATCGAAAAAGTTAATCCTAATTTAGTAATTATAAAAGTTATGGAACTTCAGTAGATGATATTCAGTCTGATTTTGCAACCCTATTTTCTGAACGGAAAATGTTGAAAATCAGGATTTAATAAATTTTCCCATTATTAGCAAAAAAAAATTAAAAAGTTCAACGAACTGATGTTTTGAGAAATAGTAATTTTTATCCTCTGATAAATGTGGAAACATTTGAAAAAAAATGTTTGTTTTATCGAAAAAAAAAGTGTTGTTAATCCTAATTTTTCTATGAAAATTTCAAAAGTTCTGCAAACTCGAAAAAATTACTATAATAATGTTCTTGAGAAGAGTTTCAATTCGCAACTTCTTGTGTCAAACGGAAAATATATTTGTTCACGAAATTGATTTCTTTTATTGAAATAAATGTCGGAATTATTACAAAAGTTTCAAATTATGTTTGCAAGTGGAGATGTCCTCACGAATTGTGTATTTTTCTTTGATCGAGTCGCATTTGAGATATGGAATTGCCTTTTGGGGCTTATATAGTCAGCCACTACTAAACTCAGTATTCGTTTTGCAAAAGAGGGCTGTCAGATACATATATATGTAAGGCAAAATCACAAGATCACTGTAAACCACTTTTCATCAGTCAGAAAATTCAAACTGTACCTTGTTTGTTCCTTTTAGAAACCGTGTGTCTAATACACAAAAAGTATTCTAATTCAGCAGTAAATAATGACAGACGATACCATACAAGAGGAAGTCGGAATCTACCCTTGCCAATCCCAAAATTAGCAATTACAAAATTTTCTCTGATATATGAGAGCAAGAAAATATATAACCACCTCCCAATGTACTAACAAATGTACAATGTACTAACAAATTTGAAAAAGTTCAGGAAATCAGTTAAAGAGGTATTTCTGCAAAAAGCCTAATATGACTTGAAGGAATATTACATTGATGAATTTTAATGCTTAGTATTTCCGTTGCTCACTTATCTGTATTGCTTCATTTATTTATTTATCTGTAATGTTTGATATGTCTTTCTGTAATGTTTTATTTATATTTGTTTATGTACATATGTTTTGACTCTATATAATGATTGTTCATCGAATTCCATATATTTTTATATTCTTAATATTCCTTTATAAAATTACACTTACACTTACAAACTATAAAGAACCTATCAATGCGTTCCATAACAACCTGAAAAATGTATTTGAGGATTGTTTTCCTTTAAGAAAGTTGAAAATAAAAAATAAAAAACTTTGGATAACAAAATGAATAAAAAAATCTGCCCAGAACTTAGGTCTTACATACTATAACGACGCATGTACATAGTGATTTTCTCATATCATATTTCAATTCCTACAAACGAATTTATAGGCGAGTCATCAATAATGCAAAAGAGATATATTACAATAAAAGAATAAATAGTTCTCGAAACAAAACAAGAGAAAACTGGAGACTAATAAATGAACTAAGAGGTAAAAGAAACTCAATATCGCGAAATATTAATATCGATCCAGACATTCTAAACAACTTTTACTGCTCAATAAGTCATAAACTCACATCCAGTTTGAATCCACAGACTCCTTTAGACTATCTAGTGTATGTTAGCACTGCAGAAAACTCTCACTTTGAAGACACTAATATAATTGAGCTAAAAGATATCCTCAAGGAAATAACTAATAAAACCACATCAGGTATAGATGGATTAACAGTAAACATTTTTCAAAATCTTCCTGACTTTGTTCTTCATATTCTAGTGGATCAACAAATCTTTCAAAACAGGAAAATTCCCATCTTGCTTGAAAGAAGCAGTTGTGATACCTCTCCATGAGGGCGGTGACTCAGACGAACCCGCGAATTTCCGACCGATTTCACTTCTGTCGACATTATTAAAAATTATAGAAAAATTAGTAAAAAGAAGAATGATGAAACATCTCATAAATAATAATACAATAAACCAATTTCGATATGGATTTCAAAGCGGACAAAATACAGATGATGCAATCTTCTCGCTGCTAGAAAATACTTACATGACTCTGAATAATGGAGAAGTAGCTGCAGCAGTGTTCTGCGATTTCTCGAAGGCCTTCGATTGTGTTTGCCATGAATTGCTGCTGCAAAAGTTAGAGTTCTACGGCTATAGGAATTCCTCTTCGAACTGGTTTCGCACATACTTATCAGAAAGGAGTCAGATAAAGATAATCAAAGAGAACCACTCTCAAACAGGCAAAGTCTCTATGGGCGTCCCGCAGGGGTCAGTCCTGGGCCCAATCCTGTTTCTTTTGTATATGAACAACCTAGCCACTATTCGTATTCAGGGAAAGTTCACCTTTTTTGCAGACGACACTACTATTTTATGGCATGGGAAGGATATAAATCATTCGAAAGAAATAATTGCTGTTGATCTCACTGAAATAAAGCAGTGGTGTGACTCCAATTCGCTGTGTTTCAACCTGAACAAAACAAATGTAATCTCTTTCAAGTTCAACCTTGATAACCTACTATTGGAAAACCATGTAATTGTGAATAAACCAAATAATAAGTTCCTAGGTATGTTTATTGATAACAAACTGAAATTTGATGAACATGTTCCTAACTTAAATAAAAAGATATCCTCTAGTTGCTTTGCAATCAAAGTTGTTTCAAAGGAACTAAATACGGCTTCAGCTAGGTTGGTATACTTCCCTTTAATTGAATCCAATTTGAGGTATGGTATTGCATTTTGGGGTTCATGTAGTGATCATTTTTCAACTCAGTGTTTGTATTACAAAAAAGAGCGATTCGATATCTGTGTAAAGATCAGTTCCGTGATCACTGCAAGTCACTATTCATTAATAAAAAAATGTTAACTATCTTTTGTCTGTACTTACTGGAAACTGTATGCCTGATACATAAGAAATGCGCCACTACTTTAAATCTGACAGAAATGAGAGAATATGAGACAAGAAAGAAACGTTTTATTATTCCCTTACCTATACCAAAATTCTGCCTAACTAAAAACTCAATAATATATGAAAGCAGAAGAATCTATAATCATTTGCCAGAAGCCTACAGAAATGTAACTTTCCTAAAAAAGTTTTAAAAAATGTGAGAGAAGCCTTTCTACAGAAGGCTTACTATAACCTGCAGGTGTATTATGACGTACTGTAGCTATTCAATTGTCCCAAGTATTCTGTATCCGGGTATCCGGTATTAATTTTAGTATTTGTATGTTTTGGATTTGTTTGTTTGTTTGTAAATGTGATTTGTATATTTAAATTTCATTTATATTCAAATTTCATATGACTGATATTATAGTATTTTGTGAAGACTGATATTATATATCTGAATATTAAACTTCATAAATATTTCAACAATTCGTTATGACTTTTACAATGTGATATCAGTTGTGTGATCTTATTTCTGCACTCTTACTTTTAAGGTACCCTCTCGTGTATGAATTTATATATTTTATAGATTATATACATATAATGCAAATTGACTAGCTGGTGACATTCCAAAATCTCATTTTTATTTTAATCTTAAATTGTTTAATTTTTTACATTTGTGACCGTATATATTTCCATGCTTTGTCAATAAGATAATATCTTCGACAATAAATTATATTTTTGATTGATTGATTGAACACTCTCGCACTTATTTTTCAATAACTGAAAATCACTTTCGTAAGTTTTTTCACATTTATCAGGAAGTAAACAAAATACCAATGCACTACAATGTGTTTGGCCTGCTGAATTGAGAATTAATGGTTGATGATTTCACCTTCACCAAGCATTGTACAGGAAAGTTTGGGCCTAACACAGCACTATAAAGATCAGGAGTCAGAAATTGCGAAGTGGCTAAAATACATTTTGGGCTTACCTATTTAAACCCAAATGATGTTGGAGACCGTTTCGTATTTGACATGTCCAGAACATGTCCAATTAACAAAATATTTGTGATTACCTTGTGAAATCTCACATTGAAGAAGAATCTGATTTTTCACTACATTCATGGGCAGAGTGTAATCCTTCAGTCACAAGAACTACAAATGCTTGCGAATCATTTCATTCCAAATTTAACGAATTATTCTACACTACTCACCCATCAATACATATCTTTGTGGATAAATTGAAAGTCAAAATGCAATACGCCCGCAAAAATTAGGGCGCCTCCTTCAGGAGTAAGTTGAAAACAGTGGCAGTGAGAAAGTTACAAAAAATTTAATTTCAAAGATTTACTTCGTCAAATGTGTCCTATTTGAGTTTACCTAAGTGATTAGACTTATTTAGTGATTTATTTGATGTTTATTACATGTAGTTAGTTTTAAGACATTTTTAGGATCTGGCGACAAATGGAAAGAAATCGTATAAATTCTTGATATAGTGTTCGTGGAATCAGTTCAGTTTTGGCCTTCCTCAGAGTGATATGTCCCAAAAACTCTTTCTTAAAAATATTCTGTCAAAAAATATTCCCTAAAAAATTAAGGGTTCAAAAATACGTTGACCTTATGATGATAGCACACCTGAAGTTTTTGTTTTAATTTCATAAGGTATACCATGAAGTTTTGTGGTCTTGTGGGTTGTGGTAACCGTTCCAGTCAAAACAAACACGTGAGATTTTTCCGATTTCACATTGTTGTGACTCCTTTTTGTTTTCATTTTCATTTCCACTTCGTTTTATGAACACAGCTTTCATAAAGAGAAAAAAAATAAATATAGAGATTGTATCAATAACTCATCATTTGATAAAAATTAAATTATTGGAAATTACAAAAAAAATTTATTCCTAACTGATACTCTTCATTCCAGTTTCTGAATCTCATCTATTCATCTGTTGAAATTGGAATTTCCTAATTTCCTCACAGATAAATTGATCCCTCAGACTGAATTGTTCTTTTCGACTCATTTTCTATATCCTCAATTGCAGTGAAATTACCATTCCAGAATGTTTTCCAGAACTATTATACTTTCCTAGAATGTGAAATGTTTCATCATTTAGCTGAGCTACAAAACATAAGATCCATGTAATTTCAGAGAATATTTTAGAAATCAATATTTTCATTCAATGGGAACATATGTTTTACAATTTGTTATCATAAAATATGTTCAATAAATTTCTGCAAATTTCATAAAAATCAGAACAAACCGTTAACAACCCCAAAAATCTATCTTGACACCCTCAATTAGCTTCTGTCCGCCATGCTGAGACGTCAGTTGATAGTGCTCACTTTCATTCGATTATTTTAATTATCACTTAGATCAAATAACAGTATGATTTCCTTTCTTATTTTCGTATTTTATAAATAAGTTAGGGAATTGAATTGCTGAAGTGTCCTCTGTGAATATTTCAAATCAAAACTTAATAATGCAGTATTTATTTTTTTAGTAATCTCAAATACTGTTTTATTTTTTATTGTTTGCCATAGATGATGCTAGGATGGGAAATCATACTTGAAGCAGATTCAGAAAAGTGAGAGAAGTCTGGTTCAATGAAGTGCTCGAAAGGTCCAAGATCTTGAGGTCGTTAAGACGCCTCTTTCGAAGTAACCTTTCCCCAGATCTACAGAGGTAGCTAATTATCGTTGAAAGTGAATATATATATATATATATATATATATATATATATATATATTTATATATATATATATATTATGATGAGGCGAATATTTATAATTATTGGCCCTTGTTGGTGGCCAATTATAATGATGCTGTTATTATTGTTATTATTATTTTGATTTTTTATTATTTTAATAATAATTAGTCATCGTAATAACATATTTGCTATTTGTTATAATACGTTAGAATAAATGATTTATTTTTATTTGAAATTTTTGAAAAGGAAATACCTTTTATAACAGTAATGGATATTTAGCTATGTTGTTCTTACCCTTTCTCTAATACTCTTTCACCTGAATTCTTTTACCTCATACCAGTTCAGTCGGTACGCCTATGGAACATGATGTGTCTCCGTTCTCAAAGGTAGGATTCAGTAGTGCCAACTTGTTGCTCTGCTTGAAGTCGAAAGTACTGTTTCGTGGAAAGATTTGTGGTTATGTGATCAAACAGATAAACAATAAATGCAGAAAATTGTCAAAAATGTTTCTCTTATTGAAAATGAATTCTTAAATAGACCCAACCTAACCTAACTTAATTTTATAAACAGTGAAATAAATTTGTCAAACCTTTGCTCATGTGCAATCAAGTGAACGAGTGAATATACGTTTGAAGGTTATACTCAGTTTCTGAGCATGAATATGAAATAATGTTCAAATCAGTGGGTAAAAGTGATCAAAATACCCGAAAGAAATGTCTGGCACAAATACGTTCACTTTGTTTAGTTCTGGGTTAAAAATACCTGTGATTGTTTTTCTTGAGTGTTCTCGTGAATCCCTGGAGTGTTCTTCGGATATGGGAAAGGGCAGCTCCACAGCCTAAGTCGTATCCGTGACATTGCCATTGACAAGGCCCCTTTGCCCTTTGACTTAGGCTGTATTTAAAAGGTGAGTAGTTTTTCCTCGACAATTTCTACTCCTATTTGTCTCTGGTTATTGGTTATATTGTATAATGGATGATTTGCCTCAGTTTCTCTTGTATTTTGTCATTCATTGTTTTACAAAATTTTGTGCGGCTTTCGTTTTTAACATAATTTTTCATCTCTCTAAGCTTATTTTTCCTCTTGGCAACCCGCACATTTTGCTTATTTTCACAAATTTAAGGGTTTTGCTCACTTTCTGGGTCACTTTTTCTCATTCCAAACCATTCTATGGATTTTATTTTCAATTAACATTTCTTTAGCTACAAAGTTTGTAAGAAATTCATATTTGACACTTTTCTGTTCTCAAAATTTTATATTTTATTATTTCCATCAAAATGTTTTTGATATGTCGCTGTTATGTTTTCTTCTGATTTGATGTTACCATACAGGATGTTCCAACTTGAATACCATTTTGTCTACTTGAGATCCAAAGTTTATTCATGATTTTTTATTTCTATGTTTTTTTTATAGGTGGTGCAAATTGAATGTATTGTTGGCAACAGACTTATGACAATAGAGAAACTCTACTCCTGAACTTTTGTGACATGTGCGTTGACTAGAAAATGGTACAAGGTTTTAGAACAGCAAAATGTATAGAAAAATTGCAAAACAATCATAGCAGGTATTTATGTGATATATACGTGTCATTATATCACTTATTATTCTTTTTACATTGAACTAATATTCCTCATCATTACTATATATATATATATATATATATATATATATATATATATATATATATATATACGACTGTTTATTTTTGACACTTTGAAATGTTACATTGATAAGATTGGTCTATTTGGACAAATGCTTAATTTCAATCGGGCTTAACCTCAGGAAGAAAATTTCGTTGATTTATATATAGTATTTTCCAAGTAAAAACAAATGAGTATGTATTTTATATTCGACCTGCAGTCCTACCGAAACCTTTCCATATAAATTACGAAGAAAGCTGTGAGAAGTTTTATCCGTTTGTTTATGTTAATCCATTCTTATATGGCATGTACCGTGGATTAGTTGAGAACTTACCTAATTCCGCAAACTTGAGGTTTTAAAACCTCTAATCCACTGTGTTTTACTTAAAATGTCTCTCTTCTCTCATACTTCACATACCAACGCCGACTCCATTTGCCTTAATTTACACATATTTTGCGCACGGAAAAACAAACAGATTACGTACACCTGAAAGTCAAAAGTTTCGCGTTGTTTGCGAGATCGCGTAGACAATTAGTTCGGTTTCCGATCGATTTGTTGTTACCAGTTTTCTCTAATTAATGAAGAAACTGAACAGGTGTATGGGGATGAATAAATGAAAGATTATTAATAGAATATAATAGAATATTTATTCATCCTTTGTGTTCAAATACATGAAATAGGACATGTCAATTAAAGTGTCGAAATAAATCTGAATATTAAATTATAGTATAACACACATATAAATACATATAATAAAAAATATAAACATACATTAGTAAAAAGTTGAATTTTACATGGAATGACTAAGATAGAACATTCACATACGGAAAATCATTATTTAAAAAATAAACTCCCAGTACACACATAACTGAGATACTCAGTGGTAGAGTAAAAACCATGCAAAGCAAGGAATTCTCTAACTCTCTTTTTGAATAGGTCTTATGATTGTAGGTATATCTTTCAGCTGGGGTGGTAGATGATTGTATAATTTTGTTCTTGCCAGCGAAGTAGTCTTTTCATATAAGCTAGTCGAATGTTTCTGGATCTTAATTTTGTTACCATGCCTTGTGGGGTATCGGTGAATATCATCATTTCTGGTTAAAGAATTCATATTTCGTTTAATATAGCACAAACAGCTATGAATATACAGGGTGTGAAATAAGTACGTTAAAATATTCAAGTGACGTATTCCTGAGACAATTTTAAGAAAAAAGTCTATATAAATTTGTGTCCGGAAATGCTTCGTTTCGGAGATACAGGGTGTCAAAATTGAATTTTTTTGTTCGCATTTCAAAAATAACTTTTGCAAAAAATAAGTTATTCGCACGAAATTTGGTACTGGGGGTTTTTTTGACGTGGGAAATCATAATTTCGTATTTCATGTAAAATCTAGAGGGCGCTGCGTACGCTGTAATCATTTATTTCAAATTGCCCTGACATTTTTGACAGTGACCTTTTGGTATTTTTCATGAAAAACCTTAATCCCACACCTTTTCGAAGTAAAAAAGGTACATGTCCTCAACAACGCTGGAGGTGATCGTTTTCGAGATATTTACAATTTTCTATATCGATGTATGTTACTTAGCTCCTAGACTTCTTCCAAACTGAGCATTATCAAACTGCTCAATCAGTATAGCCAAATTTGCTCTCCGCTTGCAAATTAAGTTAATTAAATCAAGTAGGCTATGAACGTTCGTTTATAAAAATAGAAGTTCGCTGTCACATTTTCAACTATTCATTGACAAATTCACAATTCGGAGTTTATAAAGTGATTTTTTGGTACCATGCCCGACTTTACGAATGCTGAAATGGCTGATATGGTTTCTGCATATGGCTTGGCTGACGGAAATTCAACCGAGGCCAGACGCATCTATCAGGAAAGGTATCCCCAACGCGTCACTCCTTGTGCAGCGACATTTGCGAAACTTTCTCGGCGACTTTCCGAATCTGGAAGCTTCAAAAGAAATTCTGCAGTAGGACGGCCACGGAATACAAGAACTGTGGAATTGGAGGAGGTGGTTCTCGAAGAAATTAATGAACATCCAGAGACAAGTACAAGAAAAATAGTCAAACTTCAAATGTGAGTCACATGACCGTTTACAGAATTTTAAAGGAACAGCAGTTATATCCTTATCATATTCAGCGTGTCCAGGTACTTACGCTACGTGATTTTCAACCACATATCGAATTTGCTCAATGGCTCCAAAGAAAAGTCGAACAACATCCCCAAATTCCATAACAACCACATCTGGGCGGACGATAACCCACATGCGATAACGCAAACTCATTTCCAAGACTATATGGTAGGCATAATTGGGGATAATTTAATTGGGTCCTATTTTCTCCCCATTGGTCTCCGAAATCACTCTTGGTTTATGCACGATGGAGCCCCTGCTCATTTAAGTCTGATAGCAAGAAATTCCTCAGACGTAGCATATCCCCAACGATGGATAGGAAGAGGAGGCACTCAACATTGGCCCCCGAAGTCACCGGACCTCAATCCCGTCGATTTTTTTTTTTGGGGCACCTAAAATCACTAGTTTATGCTAGCCTCATCGAATTCCAATGTTAAGGGATCGCATCATAGCTTGCTGCGAAACGATAAGAAACACTCCCGGCATTTTTCAACTTGTGCGGAATTCTTTGATGAGGAGAGCAGAAGCTTGTATTACTGTTGGGGGGTCGTCACTTTGAACAGTTGTTGTAATAGTTGTTTCGTTCAATTTTTATATGCTTAATTGCCTAATAAATAACATAGTACATCTCCGAGTTGTTTTTTTACAAACTCCGAATTCCAATTGGATAATTAAACCTAACAATTTTTTTATTTTGGATTGATTAAGCAGTTTGATAATGCTCAGTTTGAAGGAAGTCTGTGTTTGAAGTTTGATGAAAATAACTGCAGTTGCAAAAACTTATGAAAAAAATTTCAACAATCTGTATCTCGAAAACAAATCATTTTTCGATAAACATTTCATAGGAAAAAAGTAGTTTATTTTGACGAGACCTACCACATACTTAGTTTTTGTAATGTTCTCAGCAACTTCACTTACCGCCTTAGGAGCTAAGTAACATGCATCGATATAGAAAATTGTAAATATCTCGAAAACGATCACCTCCAGCGTTGTTAAGGAATTGAACCTTTTTTACTTGGAAAAGGTGTGGGAATAAGGTTTCTTCATAAAAAGTACCAAAAGTTTCCTGTCAAAAATGTTAGGGCAATTTGAGATAAATAATGACAGCATACGCAGCGCCCTCTAGATGTTACATGAAAATTGATACGAAATTATGATTTCCCACGTCAAAAAACCCCGGGTACCAAATTTCGTGAAAATAACATATTTTTTGCAAAAGTTATTTTTTAAAAGCGAACAAAAAAATTCAATTTTAACACCCTGTATCTCCGAAACGAAGCATTTCCGGACACAAGTTTATAGACTTTTTTTCTCAAAATTGTCTCAGGAATACGTCACTTGAATATTTGACGTACTTATGTTACACCCTGTATATACACGGAAAATTGCCTGGAGTATGATTTAGATGAACCAGTTCTTTTCAAGTTGAATAAAAGTCCAAAAACTCTCCTCTGGCCTACGAATACTCTATTTATTCCAGTGGCTCCTCCCCATAAAACAATAATATACGTGATATGTGAATATATAACAGCATAATATACAAAGTTTTCTGGTCAAGTTGTTTTTTCAGCTGTAGCAGAGCGAAGTACCAACTTGATAATTTTCTGCACACATAATCAATTTGATATTTCCACCATAGTGCTTTATCAAGATGTATACCCAAAAACTTGGTTTGTTCTGAATGTTCGATAGTGGGTATCATTGACATTAACTTTTATGAGGATATTATTTTTTCCCGAAAAACTGCAACACGAGTGTTTTCCTGGCGTTCACTACCAGTTTATTACATTTACACCATGTAGTGAATAGATTTGCTACTTTATTTAGCTCAATTTGTAGTTCTGCAGGACTTTCGGCCTCCTCTGCAATGGAAGTATCATTGGCAAACAAAACTGTGCATTTTGTTTTGATATAGGATGGCATGACGTTTACAAATAGAAGAAAAATCATAGGCCCCAATACTGAGCCCTGAGGAACTCCAACGTCAATTCCCTAAATATCTGATTTGGTTTCTCCTAACTGTAACTGTATTCTCCTAAAACTCAGAAATGGAATGATCCATGAAAGAAAATTTCCCCGTATCCCCAGGTCGTAAAGTTTGTCTTCAACAAATTTTAAGTCAATGTAGTCGAACGTTTCGACAGGTCGAAAAAGAGCGCACCGACGTACTTACCACTATCAACAATTCTATGGATGTATTCGATAAAATCGACACATGCAGTTTCTGTCGAACGGCCCGGAATAAATCCATTCTGACAATGGGTTATTATATTATATTTCAATAGGAAAGGAAATAATCTATCATATGTACAACGCTCACTTACTGTACTAATGACACTAGGGATAGTTATAAGTCTATGGTTTCCTAAAAGGAGTGGATCCTGTTTTTTGTAGATTTTACCGATCTTCAGCATATTTGGGAAGGCTCCTGTCTCTACTGATAATTTTATAATATACGAAAGTGGCTCCGCAATATATCTGTCTATGGATTTCATAACTTTTGTTGACAGGCAGTCTGTACCAACTGAATTTTTATTTTTAAAATCTCGTATAACATCTATGACTTCATATGAATTCAGCGGGTTAAAATAGAATGTGTTCAAAGTTGGTGCCATTTTAGTACAGGTCATGGGAGTATCGATTGAGAAGTGGGTTGCGATGAGATCGGAAATTGTATTAGAGTAGTATTTTGCGAATTCGTTCGATATCATCTGCTGGGCGATAAATGGCAAATAATGGACGAGGATGAATATTAAACGATTACGTTATTTGCGTTATCGGCGATGTATTATTATAAATTTTTTTGTAATAACGAGACAAAATTTTTGAAGAATTCATCAAACGATGTTCACCACGTGATTTATCACAACATGCGGACAATTATTCAGTACGTTTTCCCGTTTAATATATGCAAGATAGGCTCAAAATTCTTACGGATTCGTGATCAGGACATCAACTTCAGTACCAATCCATATTTTCACTGAAAAATTTTCAGTTCTGAAAAATCCGAATTTGTCCCACTTCTCATGAAAATACGCCCGTATCTTCCATAATGATTGAAGTATAATTCTGAAATTTTCACGATCATTAGGTATACCGAATAAGATGCTGAATATTTTGTGGGGTTGACCTGAGTGATGTATAATGCGCGCCAAGGGCGATTGAAATGCTGATTTTTGCGAAAAATAATATCACGAGGCGAGATGAGTGGAATTTTACTGATTCGTGATTGGGACATCAAATTTATAATCGATAGACAACTTTGCTGCAGAATATTTCAGTTCAGAAAAATTCGAATTTTCCACTTTCCATGGAAACATCTCCGTATCTATCTTTATTAGAGGAATAGAGCTCTCAAATTCCTACAAAAGGTAGATAGTAAGGGGATGAGTTTTAATAATATATGGAGTCAAATTTGCTGAGCTTTCAGAGGGAAATACAAAAATATGGATCTTGTGATGGAAGTATTCTGATTGGTTGCTAATTCTTTCATTCTTTTATTCACCAGCCAATCAGAAAACACTAGTAGAATCTAACAAACTTTCGTTCGTAGACAGCTTTGTAAACCGTGCATGCGAGAATCTTGCTTGGCAACAGTGTTCAGTTGACCCGATGTCCGAATCATTACAATAGCCGTGATTTTTCAAAACAATATGCAATTGCGAATGTTTCCCTTTTCAATAGTGTTTGTGTCGTTTGTTTCTTACCAGTAACTGAGACAATCATGTTAAGTTCCTCAAAGCAGAGTATGAAGTCAACTAGTTCTGACTTTATCACCAGTTTGGTATTAACAAGGTTAGATGTTTTATCCACTTTGAAATCGAATATCTATTTCAGGCAGCCTGCAATATATACATTTGAGTTCAACATTCACCTGAAAGTAAGCGGGTGGACCTACCCAAGATTTTGTCGAATTTTTCCAAGACCAAAATTGTTTTCAAAATTTTTGTTCAGATTTTTAACCACTGTATATATATATATATATATATATATATATATATATATATATATATATATATATTATCATGCTGTATATTCATTCATTATTGGCCCGCGTTGGTCGCCAATTATTATGATGGGACTAATTAGTTATGATGATTGTTATTGCTATTTATTTTATTATTATTCATCAATAACAGCTAGTCATCATAATAAAATATTTGTTTTGATAAGTTTGATTAATTGACTTCTTTTTTATTTGATGATTTTGAAAAGTAAATACCTATCGTCACAGTAATAAATATCCAGCTATGTATGCTTATTCTTTTTCAAATACTTTTCCGCCTGTATTCGTTTACCTTATCCCAGCTCTGTCGATACGCCTATGGAGACATGAGATCGCCCTCTCTCAAGTTAGGATGGTGCCACCCCGTTGCTCTGCTTGAAGTCAATGTGGAATGTACTGTTTTGTGAAATATTGGTTATGTGATCAAACAGGTAATTGATGAATTCAGAAAATGGTCAAATAATGTTTTTTTATTCAAATAAATCCTTAAAAATGACCTAACCCGCGTTATCTAACTCAATTCAATAAACAGTGAAATAATAATGTCAAGATATTTGCTCATGCGCAATAATGTAACTAATAAATATGATTTCATGGGTTAGATTCAGGTTATGAGCAAATATAAGAAATAATGTTCAAACCAGTGGGTAAAAGTTATAAAAGTACCAGAAATAAGTGTCTGATACGAATACGTTCACTTGGTTTATATTTGGGTTCAAAAGTACCTGTGATTAGTTTCTGTTGGGTATTCTCAAAAATCCTGGAAGTGTTCTTCGTTCGTAGCTTCTCTGTGGAAGGCCCCCTTTGTTGTAGCAGCGTCACAGATAGGACTTTGACAAAATTTTGAAAGGTGAGTGGTTTCTTCTTTGTAATTTCTCCTCCTGTTTGTCTCTGAATGTTTTATATAGTATACTGGTTGATTTGCTTACTTTCTTGTAGTAATTTCACATTTTATTTCTAATACAATTTTTCTCCAAGCTTGTTATTTTTCTTTCTGGCAACCATCACTTTTTGTTCAATCTCACAAAATTGCTCACTTTCTAGGAATTTTTTTCTTATTCGAAACTATTCTATAGATTTTATTTACAAATTAATAATTATATAGCTTATATTATATATACAAAGTTTGTTGAAATTCAACTTTGACAATTTCCTGTACTCACTCTTCTTTATTTCTAATCACATTCCGTTTTGGCAGTCCACTCTCCTGTTTCCCTCCGCTCAAATTTTATCATACAGGATGTTCCAACTTGAGTATTATTTTGTCTAGTTGAAATCCAAAATTTATTCCTGAATATTGATTTCAATATTATTTTTATAGGTTGTGCAAATTGAATGTATTGTTGGCAACATACTTATGACAATAGAGAAACTCCAGTGCTGAACTTACGAGACATGTACTTGGACTAGAAAATGGTACAAGGCTCCAGAACAGTAACATGTATAGGAAAATTGCAAAACAAACATAGCAGGTATTTATGTGATATATAACAATCATTATATCACTTATTATCTTTTTTACATTGAAATAATATTTCTCATAATAACAATTCATATATATATTATATATATATATATATATATATATATATATATATATATATATATATATATATATATATATATATATATTTATATATATATATATAATATATATATATATATATATATATATATATATATATATATATATACAGAGTCGGCGATAATGTTTGGAACATATTGGAAAATATTTTATTGTCAGAGTTAGAAATAGGGGATCGTTTCTGCATGTCAAAAAACCTAAAAATCGATTTTGACATATGTCAAGTGACCACCAATATGGCGGCAATTTTGTAAAATATTCATTACGAATGTGGTTTGGTGAAAACGCTGTTTTTTTCGTACTTAAATAACTTTCAGGAAACATTATAATAGTAAATTATGTAACAATAACGCAAAAAGAAGCTTTAGCGGACGAATCGAAATGTTTACGGACGAGGCGCCATTTTCAATCACCATCCAAGTGATAGATATAAGGAAGTTGTGCAAAAATCATAGCAAGAAATTATCTATCAATGACACGTTTCTCAAATACTTGTCGAATATTAGTGTTCATTTTTCTTGAAATAAGTATTCCAAAACAATATTTCGAGGAAGACATGTGCTGTCTCTATAAAATTTCAAATAATCTATAGTTCATAGCGCCTCCTGAAACGATATTAATCATAAGTTTCCTAAATAAGCAAATCTCAGTCTACTAAAGTGTTGCCATGACGTCTTTAGGTACGAGTCCGCTAAAGTGGCATTTTGCGGACTCTTTTCAGTATCCAAAGTAGGCATTTTGTGGAGCGTGTACAATAAACTTATTCAATCAATGAATAATTTAAATGCTGCAAGATATTTGATGTTCAAGAAGATGTACGCAACGTCAAAAACCAATAAAAATTTATGAAAAAGTAAAACGCTTTGTTTCTACGAGTATTCCACCGTGCTGGAAATCCTTGAAGCAATAATTATCGCGGACGATTCATGTTAATTCAATGTGGCAAAATGTTCCGGAGACGAATTGTATAAGTTTTAGTGCTTAAGATAACGGCTGACCTTCAGATGGTTTTCTAAAACCAACATGGTTTGTTGAAGATTCAACGCCAGTGCTAAAGTTGAAGATGCGGTTTGTGATTTAAGTGCAGAACACTTTGATTATGATGATGATGCAGATGATGATTCTGATATTTATAACTATGATGAATGAGAGAATGCATAAATGACACAAAAATGTAATGACTTCTAGCAGTTTCTTACAGAAGAAGGGTTATAATTGAGAGACGAGTACCTCATTTATAGACGCATGCGCTATATAGTTGAAACGACGCAAAGCTGACTCACTACGTCCTTGTCAGTAGTCTGTGTGATGCGCAAACTCTCTCTCGCTCTTATGTACATTTATGAGTTGGCAACCCCTATTTGCGGCCAGTTTTACATAGGCAACCCTGTACCATCATGTACAGAAATAATAAGCTTTGATTTGATATATTCCACCACATTCGCCTCGGTATTTCTACGAGAAATGAAGAGAGTTAGGGAAAAACTTTTAGCACAGTTATATGTGGGTCCATGAGGAGCATATTCCAAAATTATTTTGAAATATAAAGGGTGATCCCCAAAAAAATAACATACCAAAGTTATATTTTTTCTTATGGAACACCCTATATTTTTTTATATTTTTAGATACTATAGACAAAATAAAGGTGAGTTACTATCATATTTCCCATACTTAAAACTGACCGTTTCTGAGAAATTTTGAGAAATAAAAAAATACAGATTATAATTTGAAAATTGTTTTCACCCTGTAACGTGATTAAATGTACTGCTTAGCTCAAAGGTTAAAGTTAACTACTACATAGAATTTTTAATGCAATATTATACAGAGTGGCGAAAAAAATTGCCTCAGAATTTGGACACACATTTAATTAAATAACTTCTTAAAGTTGAATTTAGTGGCGTAATTTGACGCAAAATTATATTCCCTTCAAAACTATATTAGGGTTCCCTGTACCTATCTCTTCTGCTTTCTACACAAAAGGCGTTTTTATATTTTACTTATGAGTAATTTTTTTATTTTGAAAATGAAACACACTGTATGGTAATGAAAAGCTTAAAAAGCGTTTTAAAAACCTTTTTATTAAGAAATACGTAGATTCGCTAGAAGCAGAAGTTTAAATTTTTGAAAATACGGTGTATCTAAAGTAAAATGCAGGCAAATGTAGAAACTCAAATTTATTGCCATTTCTGAAATATTAAAGCATTCTTCAAAATAAGAAGATGCACGTGTCTTAATTATAGAGGCGAAATATGTTAAATTCGCTTGTTTCTTAGCAAATTAGACTTCATATTGAAATAAATACCAAAATTACAATATGGGGTCAATAAAAACATACATTTACGATTTCCTATAAAACCTATTATATTATTTTTTTAATAATAGTAGGCTCTGGCCTAGATGACGTTAATTATTATTATGAAACAAAAAGTATTTGACAGTGACACAACTTGTTAATCAAACCATTATCACTGTTTTAACTAGTTTAAAATTATTGTCTTTTTGAAATATTGTAAAATGAGAACTTATCCCCAGGAAGAACGAATTGATATGAATTTGATAATCGGTGAGTGTGATAAAATGACTTCAAAAATGCTTTTTGAGCTTTTCATTACAATACAGTGTGTTTCATTTTTAAGATAAAAAATTACTCATAAGTAAAATATAAAAACGCCTTTTGTGTAAAAAGCAGAAGAGATAGGTATAGGGAACCCTAATATAGTTTTGAAGGGAATATAATTCTGCGTCAAATTACTCCACGAAATACGGGGTGTTCCATTCAACTTTAAAAAGTTATTTAATTAAATGTGTGTCCAAATTTTGAGGCAATTTTTTTCGCCACTCTGTATAATATTGCATTAAAAATTTCATGTGGTAGTTAACTTTAACCTTTGAGCTAAGCAGTACATTCAATCACGAGCAGCTCGTTACACGTTACAGGGTGAAAACAATTTTCAAATTATGGTCTGTATTTTTAAATTTCTCAAAATTTCTCAGAAACGGTCAGTTTTGAGTATGGGAAATATAATAATAACTCACCTTTATTTTGTCTATAGTATCTAAAAATATAAAAAATTATAGGGTGTTCCGTAAGAAAAAATATAACTTTGGTATGTAATTTTTTTGGGGATCACCCTATATATTTCAAAATAATTTTGGAATATGCTTCTCATGGACCCGCATATGACTGTGCTAAATGTTTTTCCCTAACTCTCTTCATTTCTCGTAGAAATACCGAGGCGAATGTGGTGGGCCACCCTGTATATAAAAATACGCGATGAGTGTAGAAGTTCAACGAATTGATACCTGTTCACACCTGGTTGTCAAGAGGTTGCGGCTAAGTGAAAAAGGGCAGCCCAAACTTTTCATGTTCTCTATATATCACCCTTCGAAATGAACTATAACTTTTCTTATTACCAAATGGGTCTGGTTGTTTGAAAAATATCAATTAATTAATTTCAATTTGAAATTACTTGCGACCATTATTTGATAAGCAACCTGGCATAAATGTATACTCATTAATAATATAGAATTGTGGCATGGGGAGCATCTAGTGACTGCACCAGGATATTTACAATTCAAAAAAGGCCTATCAGGTATATTGCAGGAGCAAGTAGAAGAAATAGTTGTTGGACCATTTTTCAAAGTCTCAGAATCTCAACACAGGTATATACATTTATGAGCTATTGAAATATGTTAAATCAGATATAACAAACAGGAATACAAATTATAACACTAGGAATTTTCAACAGCTGGAAGTTCCATCACACAGATTGACAGTAACTGAAACATGTCCTAGACTTATGGCCATAAAAGTTTATAACAAATTACCGAATGAAATCAAGAATCTGCCTGTGAAACTTCATAAGCAAAGAATCAAGGAGTTGCTCTTGGATAAATCTATTATACTCTAGATGAATATTTAAATGATATGAAAGAAAAGTAAAAATCATAGCAAAGCGCTTTCGACCCTTAGGTCATCATCAGTGCGTACCTGGAAGTAAGTAATATTGATAGAGAACAAGTTACTGAAAAGTTTTTTTGAAAAAGAAAATTGACATATTTTAAATGTGAGGTTACTTACTCGTCAGGTGTACAAGAAGCCAAACAGACCATAAAATATCTCGTGATCAATGAGTATTGTATAAGTTTACATGACAAACATGTTAAAAAACATATCCTAAGCCAGGATGAAAATTGAGATTACATTTTCATTATCTTTTAAAAGCCAGTGTTTGGATGTGAGTGATAGCTGGACACAAGTGACAAGATTGACAAGTGAACGATGAAGTAGATTGACATGGAACACAGACCCATGGAGATATCAGAATCAAGAAAGGAATATCCCTGTCATACGAAAAACACACTAGAAGATGATCAATCTAATGAGGACTGTCATCCGTCAAATACCTTTCAGACTCTGTTTTACTCCAGCTGAGGGAGTTGTGAAGTTGGGTCTAGTTCACATTAGACTTGTATCACACTTCTTATCCCCCAGTTGCGGTTCAACTGAGCCATGGTGGACAAGGATTTTTATTTTTATTAAGGAAAATTTAAATTCATTGTTCATGGACACTACCAGAATTATTCAATTGTTTGTTTTGATCAGGACAGGTCTAATTAGACTTCTCCCTTAAACTTATATTCAATTACGATGACTTAAATGTGAGAATTGAAGAGTCTTGTCTGGTCTTCCTTGGAATACTGGAACATATATTTGACAGATGACAGTCCTCATTAGATTGATCATCTGCTAGTGTGTTTTTCGTATGACAGGGATATTCTTTTCTTGATTCTGATATCTCCATGGTTCTGTGTTCCATGTCAATCTACTTCATCGTTCACTTGTCAATCTTGTCACTTGTGTCCAGCTATCACTCACATCCAAACACTGGCTTTTAAAAGATAATGAAAATGTAATCTCAATTTTCATCCTGGCTTAGGATATGTTTTTTAACATGTTTGTCATGTAAACTTATACAATACTCATTGATACGAGATATTTTATGGTCTGTTTGGCTTTTCCAGTAAGTAACCTCACATTTAAAATATGTCAATTTTCTTTCTCAAAAAAACTTTCCAGTAACTTGTTCTCTATCAATATTACTTACTTTCAGGTACGCACTGATGATGACCTAAGGGTCGAAAGCGCTTTGCTACGATTTCATGAATTATTTTGAGCACGAAATACAATTTTCTTTCATCGATTCAAATGATAGTCTGTGATAATATAATGCATATATGTTTATCTACATTTCTATATTGAACAAATTGTTACTGACAATGCTTTATATATGTTTTGCAATATTTATTTATTTTATTTTTATTGTTGTGCCTACTGTATTGTTTTATTGATTTATTCGTTTGTATTGTATTGACTTATTCAATATCATCATTGATGATCAAACTGAATAAATATTATTATTATTAATTATCTCTAAAAATTATTATTTTTTCTCATTAACAGATAGGGGTGGTAATTACGCAGTCAGATCTTTGTTGTCTATTTGCATTTGAGTGGAATGAAGGCTGGCAACCACTTTCTCATCCATAAGGAATTTTAAATTTTGTGATACAAATATGGCGTCCACTATACATATTTCTGTTGTTTTTTTTGTTACTTCTAATTGTTTTCGAGTGATTTGACGTTTTCATGGTATTGATAAAACTGATATATCTGATGCAGGATTTGTATACGGTGAATCACTAGAAATTTCACTAACAATAATATTTGAAATGAATAATTGATATTGAATACCAGCCTCAATATCATTTTATGTATCAGAGGAGTTACAAAAGCTTGTATGGCCGTTAGCCTACTCAAAGCTATCGATACATGAATGAATATTAACAAAATAATAATGATGCGCTTATTAACGTGTTCCAGTTGCAAATACTATAACATTTTTCTTGGTATAATTCCGGACGATTGTATGTAGGCATGTGTAATACTCGGTGCTCAATTCCCTCGCTACACGCGATTGAAATCAGGGAAAAACATCCTGACGCAGCAACTCATAATAATATCGAGTGAACGGCAAGGAGACGGTTTGAGGGGTAAAAAACAGCCGGAGAAAATGCACCGTCGACGTCGTTTGGGGGTAGCGTAACGACGCCTAACAGTAGGTTCTCAAAGGCTACTCCGTTCAATACTTCTTTACCTTATTTCCGCGACTTTCCACGCCGCGCACGCCGTTTTCACCCCGCACTCCTCTCCAGAAACCACCCTGGACTGCTCTTATAACTCGTCTGTGTTTTATATCTAGAACGGCTTCTTTCTAGTGAAACTGTAAATTGGAAATGATATGATTCGTCGTAACTTGGCGCTGTCGCTTTATTTTATAAAATTTTTTTTTGGTGATGACATAAAAGATATGATATTATATGGAAGTATGCGTGGATTTTCAGTATGCATGGATTTTCAGGTGAATATCATTCAACGTTCTGCGTGGTATTTGCCAGGAAAGTAGTTGTTTTTCACCTGAGATCTACCATTTTCTGGTTCAATTTTATATTGAATCCTTTATGTGAAGAAAACCGTTTAATTCGTTTTTCTATTATCCACTTCACATGGCACTTTCTTTCACTATATGCTAGACGGGCTTGCCATCCTACCGAAGGAATCTTTTATTTAGCAACCTATCGAGGTGGTTTTCTGTCACTAGGTACCGCCAGTTGAAGTTTATCTTTTCCGGCGTACCTATAGGTGTTACAAGCTCGATGATGGTTTCTTTACGTTGTGTCTCACTTCAGCCAGAGTTCTTTGGACCTTTGGCTGGTTGACTACTCCGTACTGATGAGGGCCAAGAAACCTGAAACCGGTATGCGGATTGTTAGGTGAACACGACATAAATTAAACATAATCGAGCTTATCAGAAAGAAACATTTGCATTCAATGTCCATTGATATTATATGGAAGTATGCATGGATTTTCAGGTGAATATCATTCAACGTTCTGCGTGGTATTTGCCAGGAAAGTAGTTGTTTTTCACCTGAGATCTACCATTTTCTGGTTCAATTTTATATTGAATCCTTTATGTGAAGAAAACCGTTTAATTCGTTTTTTCTATTCATTCCACTTCACATGGCACTTATCTTTCACTATATGCTAGACGGGCTTGCCACTCCTACTGAGAAGGAATCTTTTATTCAGAAACCTATCGAGGTGGGAGATTTCCGGAGTGTTTCTTTCTGTCACTAGGTACCGCCAGTTGAAGTTTATCTTTTCCGGCGTACCTATAGGTGTTACAAGCTCGATGATGGTTTGTTTACGTTGTGTCTCACTTCAGCCAGAGTTCTTTGGACCTTTGGCTGGTTGACTACTCCGTACTGATGAGGGCCAAGAAGCCTGAAACCGGTATGCGGATTGTTAGGTGAACACGACATAAATTAAACATAATCGAGCTTATCAGAAAGAAACATTTGCATTCAATGTCCATTGATATTATATGGAAGTATGCATGGATTTTCAGGTGAATATCATTCAACGTTCTGCGTGGTATTTGCCAGGAAATTAGTTGTTTTTCACCTGAGATCTACCATTTTCTGGTTCAATTTTATATTGAATCCTTTATGTGAAGAAAACCGTTAAATTCGTTTTTTCTATTCATTCCACTTCACATGGCACTTATCTTTCACTATATGCTAGACGGGCTTGCCACTCCTACTGAGAAGGAATCTTTTATTTAGAAACCTATCGAGGTGTGAGATTTTCGGAGTGTTTCTTTCTGTCACTAGGTACCGCCAGTTAAAGTTTATCTTTTCCGGGTACCTATAGGTGTTACAAGCTCGATGATGGTTTGTTTACGTTGTGTCTCGCTTCAGCCAGAGTTCTTTGGACCTTTGGCTGGTTGACTACTCCGTACTGATGAGGGCCAAGAAGCCTGAAACCGGTATGCGGATTGTTAGGTGAACACGACATAAATTAATCATAATCGAGCTTATCAGAAAGAAACATTTGCATTCAATGTCCATTGCTATTATATGGAAGTATGCATGGATTTTCAGGTGAATATCATTCAACGTTCTGCGTGGTATTTGCCAGAAAAGTAGTTGTTTTTCACCTGAGATCTACCATTTTCTGGTTCAATTTTATATTGAATCCTTTATGTGAAGAAAACCGTTTAATTCGTTTTTTCTATAAAAGATATTGGTATGAAAATTAACATTATCACTGGCCATTTAGAAATTAATAGTATATTATTCAACGAGCGGTAATGTAGGTCATAACTCACGCAGATGAAGTTTGCAGCACGAGCCGCAGGCGAGTCTTGTAATTCATCAAGTGAGTTATGACCATTACCGCATGTTGAATACTATACTTTATCTACGACTATAACAATAAATACTAAGATACAAGTACAGAGAAAGAACTTTATTCACAAATCTTAATAGCTACCTATAACAATGCTATAAAAATGTTAATTGTAATAACTCATCTGTTTATTAATAAAATTAACTGTAAAATTTGAACAACCAGTCAACTGAATATGTGGGACTGAATTATGCAAGTTTATTGTTTCTTTTTGGGTTTGTTGCTTATATGTTGTACGTATATAAATTACAGTGTGGAAATTTAAAAAATGTAGCAATGTCTTTCCCCATTGCTCCAAATTTATTAATGCCAATTCTTTGTGTGTGATATTTTCCATTTTGAAATTTATAGAATAATATCGTTTGCGATATATCAGTATGACGAAGATTTAAATATTTCTCAACTATGGTATAAAAATTTCCCGTAAAAGTGAATTTTCTGGCAATTTTTGTTTTTGTATTTGGTACACTGACCATAAAAATAGATCTATGATCTTCTAAATCTGTAATTTGCATAGAGTGCAATTCTGCTGCACGACAAGCACCCATAATGCCAATTATTAAAGCAACCTAAAATAAATTATGTAATTGACTAGATGATCAAAACGATTGAATATTGTGAGATCTACTACCTTTGTCGCTAGATGTTTCTCATCAGTAGCTTCATTTATGAAATTATTAAGTTGTTCTGGCCTTAAAGTTTTTGCCTTTTTAGCTACATGTTTCTCTGATTGACGTTTAAGAAACGCGCGTAATTTCAAATAATTCTTCTTCTTAGTATGGAGAATGAAGTTCATAGGGATGATGCTTTATATTTAGTGCTAAGTTCACTAAAATATGCCAAAAGTACATTTTCTGTGAGCGATGACTTGATGTTCTTGCTGCTACACCAATCTTGAAAATTTTTGTATACACCTTTATATTTGTTTTTTGATTTTTTGGGCAATAAATTCTGTATGGTAACATTAGCTACTTGTCTTATTTCTGGAGGTGTACATAATAATTCATCTTCACTATCTGAATTCATCTTTTTCAGCACAAAATTCAGAATAATTGGGTATTAACTTAATTTGAAAACGTCAAAATTTTTCAATAACAATAATGGACTGTTCTCTTTCGGCCAAACGGCTTGTACAGAAGAAAAGAGCCACTTTGATATTCGTTCCGTAAATAATTCCAAGAAAAAATTCCAATTTATTATAGTGAGTTATAGTAGTGAGTTATTATAACTCACGTTGTTTGTTTATAGATACTATTAATTGCTCAAAAGCAGTTGAATAATCAATATATAATTTGATAGGAGTAGATAAAAGAAATAAAACAGAAATGTTGAAATCTACGCTAACATAAAGCAACTACTTTCCTGGCATCATGCCCATAGATATTGTATGAATACTCTTACAGCAGAAAAATTCTCAAGAAAAAAATTGCATTTTCATTTGAACTGTGGATTGATTTTTGTATCCAGTTTGAAGAAATTGTTTACTGTTTACATAATTTGGATACAATAATATAATCATTATGGGATATATAACTCGTTTTAGTAACTAAGAATTCCACCTGAGTTATGTATCATTTTTGTCTAAAATGAATAACAAAAAAGGAAAATGGAACGAGGAAACATTGAGTTATCATGGTTTATATTAATTAATTCCACATACATCTGATTCATTACATTGTATAGTATATCCATTCTCAGTTGAATGAAGTCATCTTCGCCAGTTCGAGTCTGATAGCTACGCGGAATAGACGTGCTAAACGATTTGCGAATTTAACCCGAAAACAAACAAATACTCAGTGAGTGTGTGATTTAAAAGTGTTTAGTTTCGAAAAACTCAATTAGTGGCCTAAAATACAACAAAACGAATGGATCCCCGCCGCCGGGAGGCGGGGGATCTTCAGGTGTAAGTGAGAATCCAGGTGATATCCCATTGAATAATAGGAACATCGGTATCTACGACCTAACTCATGATGACGATTCCAACCACAATGTGGATGGAGCGGCTCAGCTGAACACGACAAAAGATGGAATAGCACAGCCAAACAACGTCGGAAACCGCTCCGTTGGAATGGAGACCGACACAAAAACAAGCAACAACACATCACCTAGGTTTTTTAACCTGGGAAAAAGGAAGAATTACGATGAGGGTAACATTTATGTATTCATAGAAAAAACTAATGAAGACCAGATTGGTAAGTTACATCCTATGTGTGTGGGACATATACTACATAAAGTTCTGAAAGTTAAGGGCATCATACAGATAAGTAAAGCAGGAAGTAACAGGGTAAAGGTTCAACTTGATTCTATTTCTGAGGCAAATAAACTAGTAGAAAACAAATCACTTGAAAAAGAAAATATGAAAGCATTCATTCCTAACCATCTGTTAACTAGAAAAGTCTGATTTTGGAATCGATACAAGTTTCGATAGAAATAAATAATGGACAAAATAAATGCGGACGCGAACATAGTTGAAGTTAGTAGAATGAAACGTCGGATTGACGTAGAAGGCCAGTCCATTTTGGTACCCAGACAAATAGTTATCCTCACATTTGAGGGAACTATTTTACCAAAATGTATTAATATTAATAGTGTGTACTGTGAAATTGAGCCATATGTCTCCAAGGTAGTTCAATGTTACAAATGTTTGCGTTATGGACATGTATCTAAACAATGTCGTAGCAAAAATACTCTGTGTCAAAATTGTGCACAACAAAAAGACGAGAATCACGTATGCGATCACGATAAAAGGCACTGTTTATATTGTGAAACAAGCGACCACAATACAACATCCAACAAATGCCCCCTTTTGAAAAACAAAATCAATAAAAAAATACATGGCCCATACTAATTCAACTTTTACTGATGCCAAAAATATCGTAGAGAATTCTTATGCCAATGTAACCACGTCTAACAGATTCAATCTGATACAGGACGTATCCAATTATGATAACCAATTTCCACCTTTACCATCAACAAGTGGTAACCTAAGAAATTCTAATACCATTGGGATCTCTCGACCCAGTGGATCAAGGCACGGGGCCGTCCATACAGTCCCGCAACCGTCAAAAAAAAGGAAAATTCGTACACCGCCCCCTCAATCTCCTGCCATCCCTCCCATGTTCCCGTTTCAATTCGGCTCTTCTCAACCCCCAATTCAAAATCCAGAACCAAATCTCAGCAAAGATAAAGTGGTTAGTGGTATCACTAATCTGATTTTACTTATGCTTCAAGGCATCCATAATTTGGAGGATATTAAGAATTTTAATGATAGTGCTATTAAAATGAAATTATCAAAGTGCTGAATGAAGCACATAATCTTGACACAAATTCACTCCAAAAGCAAAAAAAATAAAAATTATGCAGTGGAACGCACGTTCTGCTGTATCAAACAAATATAGCTTGCAGAAATTTTGATCTGAAAATAGTATAGATCTCGGTATCATAAGTGAAACATGGTTCAAGCCAGACAATGCATATGTATACGCTGGTTTCAATCTAATCCGGAATGATAGGTATGATGGGAAAGGGGCACCGCCTTACTGATTAACAAAAATATGCATACCAGGAAATAACTATTGACAATAACATACACCCAGAAATATCTTATTGTGGCGCAAATGTCAAGTTTTCAGATGAGTTTCAACCAGACATCATATCATTATATCGAGGTCCGAATATTAGAACATCTAATAATGATTGGGTAAACATTTTCCGGAAGGCAAAACCCCTGTCTTATATGTGGGACTTCAATGCACATAATGGGGTATGGGGATCCAACAGAAATGATAACGTCAGTCAACAAATTCTTAAGGCTGTAGATGAATGTGATTTAGTAATATTAAATAATGGAGAAAAAACAAGACTTTCGAAGCCTAATGAACAAAAATCCGCTGTGGATATTTCCTTATGCTCTGTAGCTATTGCACCCTTATCACTTGGTCAGTCTCACAGGACACCTTGGGCTCCGATCACTTTCCTATTACTATGGACATTCAATTGAATTCCGCGGAGAATGACATTGTAAACCCTAAAAATAAATGGGACACAAAACGGGCTGACTGGAATATATATCAATCATACTGCGTAGAACTTTTCTCAGAACATACAATGCACGGAAATACCGAGCAAAAGTACGCTTGTATCATAAATAAAATTAATCTAGCGGCGGATTTTGCCATACCTGCCAAAACCATTTAGAATAAAAATAAACTACCTCCGCCATGGTGGGACTCAGAATGTGATGCGGCAATTGAAAAGAGAAAGTTAAGTCTCAGTTCCTACAAAACATTCAGTTCTTGGGATAATTATGTACAATGTAATAAAACTCATGCAGAAACAAAAAAATTATTCAAAAGTAAAGCAAGAAGCCACTGGAGAAAATGGGTATCCGAACTCAATAGAAACACCCCAAGCCAACACCTATGGAAACAAGCTGAACTCATTCAGAGAATCAAGGTTAATACAAAAAAATCCATAAACAACGGCTGGTAAGAAGAATTTTGGATAACATTGCACCATCCCATGTGCCAATAATAATGACAATCACGCAATCTGAAATTGACGAAACCCTCATCATTCTTCGGGCAACCCTTTACTCTTAGAGAACTAGAGTTAGCAATGAAGAAATCATCAGATACAGCACCCGGATTTGATGACATCACGTACTCGATGATATCACACCTACCAGTTGTAGCCAAAATTTATCTTCTGGATATCTTCAATGATATTTGGGTTAGAAATGCAGACTGTCAGTATTGGAAAACGGTTAATGTCATACTGATTCTAAAAATGGACAAGTGTCCCAACTCTGCCTCCTCATACCGGCCAATTTCTCTCTTTTCATGCTTATTCAAAACTTTTGAAAGAATGATAAAAGCCAGATTAGAATGGCACCTCAAGATGTTCAACATTCTACCAACTTATCAATTTGGTTTTAAGACCGGATATGGTACCCTGGACGCTGTTGCGACCTTAGTAACGGATATACAAGCCTCATTGACAAAGAACAACTATTGCGGAGCAGTTTTCATGGACATCAAAGGGGCGTATGACTCAGTAGAACTAGAAATCTTGAGAGAAAACTAATTAACCTACAAATCCCCCCAAAATTGCACACATCCTAGTCAATCTGTACTCGAACCGTTATATTTGGCTAAAAACTTCCAACAACAATCAAATTGGCCCCCGCCTTTTATCTTTCGGCCTTCCACAAGGAGCTGTCCTCAGCCCGATTCTTTTCAATATCTATACCTTGGATATTCATAACATAATATCTGAGGCCAAAATAATTCAATATGCAGATGATTTCTGTCTATATGCCGACAAAAATAAATTCGAAATCTGCAAATCATCCCTGAATATGGCGGTGCATATTTTTAGCAATTGGGTTGATGCAAATGGCTTCACAATATCGGAAAGTAAGTCAAATTGTACAGTTTTTACAAGACATAATCTAACTTACCCTGAAACTATCTCCCTGGGAAACTTCAATATTCCATTTACGAAACAAGCATGTTATCTTGGTATCATTCTGGATAAAAAACTAACTTGGAGACCCTTTATTGAAAAAATATCCACAAAATGTCTAAAAGGATTGAATTTTTTAAGAACAACAACACGCGTCTGGTGGGGCGCGGACCCCAGGACGAGTTTACTCTTTTACAAAGCATATATAAGATCTGTGTTAGATTATGGATGTGTATTATATGGCTCTGCTAGTGAAATTTTACTCAGTAAACTAGATAGAATACAAAATAAAGCATTGGGGCAATGCCTTCCACCCCCACCGAACCACTACGGATTGAAGCCTTAGAACCCCCACTTTCATTAAGGCGCGAGTCTTTGACAAAAAAATTTCTTCTTAAGGCATACAGTAAGCATTCACCACTATTGAAGGGAGTAGGTAAGCTAGCTATTATCGATCTCGTTGGAAGCTACTGGCTCCATAAAAAAAGTCCACCCCTCTGTAATGCATTTCGTGATACCTGCAAACTTCGAAAGCATATGTCAGAGTTGCACACACAATACCCGGAACATGATTTCTTTGACCTATCCAGTTATAACCGAGTCATTATTCCGGAGTACTCTGAAAATCCGAATACCAATGGAATCATAATAAAAACAATTTTAGAGGATTATCAAGAGAGTATGACAGCCTACACAGATGCCTCTAAAATGGAGGCTGGGGTAGGTTGTGCATATATTATCCCAAAAATGAACATACAAGCCCAATATAAATTACCAGCGGAATTTTCAATCTACTCTGCCGAAGCATATGCCATACTTATGGCTCTTACTCACATCCCTACAGGCTGCAAGAATATCGTAATTTGTTCAGACTCTCTGTCAGTACTTACCTCCATACAAGATATATACAACCCCACGGCTCAGCTCAATCCATTTGTGATCAGAATCAAAACAAGTTTGTATAATATGAAGATATCAGATAGGAATATTACCTTCCTCTGGGTCAAGGCACACACGGGTATAGAATTTAATGAGAAAGTGGACACACTAGCTAAAGAAGCCGTCAACCTGACCACATTGGCAACAACACAAATATGTCTGGACGATCTTATTGCAGCAGATAAAGTTGTTCAATCGGGAAAGTGGTTGGAAAGGTGGAAAAACTACTGTAGAAACAATCCGACAAGATACACGCGAATTCACTCAGATATACCATCCAAACACTGGCATTATGACCTCAATCTTTCCAGGAGATGTATATCAGTGTATAATAGATTGAAATTTGGACATGGATGTTACCCTGCCTTTTTGGCTAGAATTGGGATTACTAACTCCAACCTATGTGAAGAATGCAACGTAGAAGGTGATTTGGACCATATATTTTTCAACTGTAAAAATACTAAGTTGGAAGGCCAAGAGCTCTACTCCGACCTGCTTCTTTTGGAAACCCCCACCTCCATCAATTTGCTTACACTGTTAGCCCTCAACGAAAAAAAAACCATCCTCTGCATCTTCAAATTCATACAGAAAACATGCCTAAAAATTTGATGCAATCAAAGGTGAATTTACTTTATTTACTTAACATTTTACTTAGATATTGACCCTCTGTGTTCTAACCCCTATGTATGTACACCTTTCCGTGGTCCAGTGTTGTTTGTCTATTAAAATTAATGCCACGATGGACCCCTTGGCGAGAAGAAACCTTGTGATCCTTTGTTTTCCTGACGATTTCTTCTTTCAATTTTCCGAATGATTTTGTGTTAGATTTTAGGGACATTGGGATATTTCACCCACCATGAAGAAATTTGGAATATAAATGGATGAATAGTGACTGGCTGTATGGACTAAGTCCGAATGCCAAAAAAAAAAAAAAAAAAGTCATCTTCGACTCGAAATAAAGGGTTCGTTCAAAATCGTACAGATTATAATGATGAATTATGAAGAAATCCGGGAAGAGAAATAAATATGATTCCCCGTATAAAGTATATAGTAGACCAAATTGGGTGAAAATTATTCCCGCGTAAAAAAAGAGTCGATAACTTCGCTGACCGCTTATAGCATAAATTACCGCAAACTACTACAGATTATACTTTATTGAGTTTGGGGTGTAGATAATAGAATCTATTAGTGGAAGAGTGGTGTGGTGTGTCTGAGCAGAGGCAGCCATGTGTGGTGAACAACTGCAAGAAAAATGTCGGGCAGTGGTCGAAATTTGTACAACAACCAATAAAAGTGCTTAATATATATCATTTATTATTTAATGGGCCACAAAGTTTGAAATATTATATATAAAAAGAAAGCTTGTAAACTCGACCTTCAAGAAAGTTTGGAGATCAATATTAAACAGAAAGTCAGAATACTTAGGCCCGTTTTTACCACAAGACAGATAAACGGCGTTTCACTAAACTCCGTTCTCACTAAACTCGGATTTTATTCTTGATAAACCTCGATCCAGTTTCACCGACACAAACAGACGAAAGCTAAACCGAGTTTATTGAAACTTAGTTTAAGGACCGTCAAAAGCTGGCAACATAGTAAAATATGTACGTTTCTGTCATTTTTGCATAGATTCCGTTGTTTTGTAGAGGAGCCAAAGCCAAGTGACAGTATAACCTTAAAATTGAAAACCGATAACTTTCGTGTTTGGCTCATGTTTTGTGATATTTTTGTGGGTGTTCGGTGTTCAAAGCTTAGTTTTTGAAAAAACTTGATAAAAGTGACAATATCTTCTACAATGAATTTCAAGTTGAAATGTGAAAATATAATTCATCAAATAAATTCCTTCTTCGGACTTCATTCGGCACCTAGCTTATTGAATGAATTCCTTTACCAGGGTGAAAATGTCTGGAACAAACTCTATTTCGTTAATTCATCAGACCAGTCTTTTCGTTTGATGGCATGTATCTAGGCTGATTGCTACGAAGGCGTAGAAGGGCCAACAACAAAATATTTTTCAAAAACATTTGGAATTGCTACTTTGAACTAACAATTGTTACTTTGAAGTGAAATTGTCACTTTGAACTGACAATTGTCACTTTGAATTGACAATTGTCACTTGGAAGTGACAATTGTCATTTACAAAAACATCGAGAATTGCCATTTTGAAGTGACAATTGTCAATTTGAAGTGAGAATTGTCACTTTGAACTGACAATTGTCACTTTGAAGTGACAATTGTCACTTCGAACTGGCAATTGTCACTTCGAAGTGACAATTATCACTTCTAACTGACAATTGTCACTTCAAAGTGACAATTGTCACTTTGAAATGGCAATTCCAGATGTTTTTTAAGTGAAAATTGTCACTTCGAAGTGACAATTGTCACTTCAAAGTGACAATTGTCAGTTCAAAGTGACAATTGTCACTTCAAAGTGACAATTGTCAGTTCAAAGTGGCAATTCCAAATTTTTTTGAAAAATATTTTGTTGTTGGCCCTTCTACGCCTTCGTAGCTTGCCTTCTCTGGGAGATTTCACAATGTTTTCTATTTCTCACAACAGCAGATGGAATTCTGATATCAGGGTTAAAAATACAAACATGTACAATTTACCTGAAAAATCGTATTCGGCCGTCTTTCGATGCATTTTTATTGCATTTCACAACAGATCAATATGAAGGCATGATCATCTACGAATTAAACAATAACACATGTAATCCAACCACTGAATTCTTTTTGAAATAGGTGAAAATGTTCAATTCTCCAATATAAACAAATCGGAAAAGTGAGGTTGTTTTACCTCCAATGTCAACCATCTGTCAAACGTACACCAAACCAATGAACCAAACGTCGTTTAACTTTGTAACTGGCCAAATTCAGCCCGTTTTAAGTGGAAACGCTGTTTAGAAAACTAAACGCGGTTTATAGTTCCTGGAGAAATCCAATATGACGTGTAGAAAGCTTGATCTAAGTTTAATTTGAACAAAACTCATCCAAAGAGGTTGGTGAAATCTAAGGCACGATTTCACCAATGCTTAGATTAATATAAATTATTATTATTCGTTGAATTTGTTTCAGATCAAACAGCAGAAGATAATGTCTTTTGCTTGCTATTTTGATGTGATTTTCGAATGATATCTCGTACATTTTCAAAGATATAACAAAAGTTCGGAAAACTCTTTGGTAAATTTTTCAATTCACCAAACAATATTTCTATTTGGAAAGAGGTCTTCATACAACCTGCCTGGCTTTCAGTGCGTCACCATGTAATATCTGCAAACTCAGAATTCGTAAAATAGACTATGTTTTTTTAATAATATTGTTAATTTTGATGATTTAAATACGTGACAACTAGACTAGATCGACAACTGTAAAAACTATTCGTTTACAAAACAAAATCTGCTTCTTACCTACTAGATACGTTTTTGATCCTTGATAATACCCAATTTCATAACAATGTGCAAATGAATAAATTTTAATTTTTTATGCGAAAACTGTACTTTATGCGAAAACTGTATTTTATTTTTCTTTGAAATGATTCAGTGCAAGTCCCACACGAATGCCACTGGAAAGAATATAAAATTATGGTGTACAACAGAAAATGCCTTTTGGTGCATAGAAGATGCGTACTACGTTTTACAAAAATATCTACGGTCATACCAAAGTTATCATAAAAAAATGAATTTTTTCTCAAAATGTTAGCTCCCTGTAGTTCAAAAGTTGAGACCTTTGGGACATATGTTCATATCAAGTTTTTTTCTCAAAATGGACCCAAGAATATTATCATGTTACTAAGAAACACCCTATATATATATATATATATATATATATATATATATATATATAGTGAAAAGATAGTCGTTGCTGACTAGTTAGGTGTAACAAATTGATTATTGGGGTATGCAGCAAAAGAAAAAGTGTACTCTTTAAAGTTTGTCCAAGCTTTCGGAATGTTTTATTTTCATCTTCAGGGATACTACAATGAAGAATTAATCAAATTAGTGTGTCATTCGGACCTTAAGGTACTAATAGCTTACATCTTTGTTGAGATTAGTTTCTATGTTGTTTATGAATGTTCTTTATGTAAAGTAGGGTGAAATATGAGTTCTGAATTTGAAGTTGGCAACACATGTTTTAAATCGTCAACTAATTATACACAGTAAAATTCATTGAAACGTTACTAATTAAAATATTAAAAATAATAAAGTCTGAAACATGTGTGTCTTGAAAAAGTACAATAGGCTATAAATTGTGGGAAAATTATTTATTCACTTGTCATATGCTTTGACAGTCACTGGTACCAACTGAGGGTAATACCAACTGATATGAAAGGGTTTGCCATTATTGGCCAAAGTATTTTGGTAACTTTCTTGTTAGTACCAACTGAAGGTTGGGCCAACTTGAAGATATATTAATAACTAGTAATGAGCTCAGATTGATTTGAGGAAAATTCTGTATTTTCCATTGCTAATAAGGAGGAATAAATTTCACATAGGTGGTTGACATCCGTTTTTTCGTTCATATGATTTTTTTCCTGTGATATGAAAGCCATTTCCAGAAAAGTTCTCTTAGCAGTGTGCCGTTCATTAGTTAATATTTTAACTTCATCATAGTTCATATGATGGTCGAATTTGTTCACGTGATCTGCTAGAGCACATCTTTCTGGATGGTGCCTGCAATCACTTTTATGGGATATTAATCCCTGTTTTAATGATCTTGCAGTTTGACCAATATACACTTTGTCACAACCCTGGCAAGGTATACTATATATAACATTCCTGCTGTCTAACATTGGAACTTTGTCTTTCACTTTGGAATAAATAGACTTAATTGTAAGGACTGTTTTGTTCGCTATATTGATATTATCTATGGTTTTGAAAAGTCTAGCAAGTTTGGGTGAAATATATCTTAGGTACGATAAAGAGGTAAAAATACTGGGGACAATACTGATAGTAGTCACTGTGTTATTATTCGATATATTAAGATTTATATGACTATGTTGTGGCTCAGTAATAGGTGATGTGTTGAACAATATACTTTTTTTTTACTTGGAGGATAAGAATTGTCTAAAAAGAGATTTAAGAGGATTTTAAGATTTTAATTATGGAAACTTACATCTGAAATTCTCAGAACCCTGTTCTTCATTTGCTTTACCAGATTTATTTTTACCGAATGTTTGTGATAGGACAGATAATTTAAATATCTTCCAGAACTGCGATCTTTTCGATACCAATCCATCAGTATTTTGTTCTCATTGGAACGTACGAATCTGGTGTCCAGAAATGGTACGGATTGTTCGACGTTTTCGGTTTCTATAGTAAACTGGATATGTGGGTCATAGTTATTGAAGGTAAAGAGAATCTCATCTGTACTATCCTTTGGCATTGCCAAAATAATGTCATCGACATATTTTTTTATGAAAAAAGGTTTGAAAGATAAAACTGGTGGTACAGTGTCCAACAGGTCATCCATTACGTAGGCCGCAAGGATAGGTGAAATTGAAGCTCACATTGGGGTACCAAAGGTTTGTCTATATATTTTATCATTAAAAGAAAAATATGTATTATCAAAAAGAAAAATTAGCAGTTTCATAAATGTTTCTTCGTTAATATCGCAATGATTACTAATACTATCCCAATTTTTATGTACTGCTCTCTGGCAAGTTTCAAGATAGACATTACTGAAAAGGGATACCACATCCAGACTGGCTAGTACATGGTTATCTGGTAATATTACATTGTTGAATTGATTAGTTACTTCGAAGGAGTCTTTCATATAGTACACATTGTCAAAATTATATGCTTTCGTGAGAATATCAGTTAAAAAAGAAGCAATTGGTTCTGTAGGAGAACCAATTGATGATACTATCGGTCTGACTGATAAGGTTGATTTATGTACTTTAGGAAGAGAGTAAAATTTTGGAGAAATTCCACTATAGTTGGTGAGCTTGTTTTTGGTCACAATGTTGATTTGGTTCGTGCTATGGAGGAACTCAATAAGTTTATTACTTTTAGTTTGAATGGATGTAGTAGGATCTTTTCTCATTTCTATATATGAGTTGTTATTTAATAGTATGTCATTTGATAACTCCAAATATTGTTGTTTCTCCATGACTACCGTGACATTGCCTTTGTCTGACTGTGTGAGAATCAGGTTGGGATTATCTTTCAGAAAGTTGTTTTATTTTTTCAAAAGTTCATGGAAAATTGATGTGGTGTGATTTGACTTTTGTACCTGATTTGTAATGATGTTCGTAGCTCGAGCTATAGTGATATTTCTCTGGCTAGAGTTTGTAATAAACGAAGTGATATGGTCTACATCTGATAAAATATTTTTTATGGAAATTCCTTGCATATCTGTGGTTCAATACTGAATTTTGGACCTGAAGATAGAAATTTTGAAACTTCTTCTGGAATTGGTGTGATCGAAATATTTTTTATCCACTTGGGATTTGATTGAATGACAGTTTGTGTTTGGCAATATTTCAAGTTTTTTGTTTTGTTGATATTTTTTATTTTTACCTTGTGAAAAAGCTTATTGTATGTAATTTGTTGTTTACTATAAAAAACCTAAAAAGTTGTCTCATTTGTGAGTGAAATTATTGACTTTTTTAGTGTCAATAAAGAATTTTCCAAATTTTTGATTACAGAGTGGTTGTTGCAAACCTCAATATTAATTAGTTTTACCCCTAACCTGTATTTATGTTCCTTAATATTAGCAAGTGCAGCTTGTCTCAGTAATAATTCTTCTATCGGTCTGATGGACGCTGTGATGTGGGAGGGGAATATTCTTGATTTTCTGCATTGAAGTAAAAAACACCTTCTATTGTATTCTTTCGCCAGTTTCATTTAAGTTTTTGACCAGGACTTCAAATTCGTCACTGCTGATTCACCGAACGTATTTCCGATGTTCTGGTAGAACCCCATGTCTGTGGATTTTAGTGAAAAGATAGTCGTTGCTGATTAGTTAGGTGTAACAAATTGATTATTGGGGTATGCAGCAAAAGAAAAAGTGTACTCTTTAAAGTTTGTCCAAGCTTTCGGAATGTTTTATTTTCATCTTCAGGGATACTACAATGAAGAATTAACCAAATTAGTGTGTCATTCGGACCTTAAGGTACTAATAACTTACATCTTTGTTGAGATTAGTTTCTATGTTGTTTATGAATGATCTTCATGTAAAGTAGGGTGAAATATAAGTTCTTAATTTGAAGTTGGCAACACATGTTTTAAATCGTCAACTAATTATACACATTATTATAAAATTTATAAATAAAAATATTGAGCGTAAATTCATATGATAATTTTTCCATGTAACATATGACTGGTACATTCCGTCATATTTCCGTCACATAGTAAAAAACATCTTCTCGCGCCCGAATTTTTCAGACCTATCGATGAAATAAAATGAGAATAGATCTTGAACGAGCACCACTTCATGAGTTTCTCGTTTCAAAAAGTTGCACCACGACACCTTCCTTTGTGTTTAGTACTAGCTGCCCCGACAGACGTTATCCTGTCCAAATTTCTATATTTAATAATTTTTTTGCGGGGAACTTTCGTCCGCGTATAATTAGGTTATGCATGTGACTCTGTCCGCTTTCCGTTATCCCCTTATCCCGTTTTCCCGTTATCCGCTATCATGTTATTCCGTTCTCCTGTTTTCCCGTTATCCCATCATCTCGTTTCCTTGTTGTCCCGTTATCCCGTTCTCCCTCATCCCAATATTCCTTTATCCCGTAATCCCGTTTTTCCGCTATCCCGTTATCTCGTTATCCCGTTACCCCGCTATCCTGCTATCTAGTTATCCCGCTGACCCGTTATCTCAATATCCCGTTTCCCGTTATTCCATTTTCCCGTTATGGATACGCTCGAAAATATTCTCCGTTTTCAAATATCTGTGTATACAAATTTCCATGGCGATCAGTTGAACGCTATAGAAGTTCATGCACTGCAGCGCCACCTAGTGGCGAGTTTATGGATAGCATTGAAACCTTCATGGAAAAAAAAATCGATCAAATATGTCGTTCCTATCGTCAGTCATGATCGAGAGTGCATTTTCCGACTCCCTTTTGTAATTGTCCCGAATGTTTTTTCACAAGCTTTTATTTAGTTTCACCTGTACCGGTGTCTGTCTGTCTGTCTGTCTGTCTGTCTGTCTGTCTGTCTGTCTGTCTGTCTGTCTGTCTGTCTGTCTCTGTGTCTGTCTGTTTCTGTGTCTGTCTGACTGTAATAAAATTTTGCAAGTTAAATTTGAGCCACTTCTAATCGTCCGATTGATTTGATTCCGGTGACAATGCATTATGGATTTTTTTTTAGAATAAATATTTGTGAATATTGTTCGATTCTATTCAAAATTGGTATCTATCGGGGTCGGAGATTATGATTTTTTTTGTCAAAATTCCAAAAATCAACATGGCGGACGAGTTTTGTGATTATGGTCCGATTCTATTCAAAATTGGTATGCGGGGGTTTTTGGAGTCGGAGATTTTTTTTTTACAAGCTTTTATTTAGTTTCACCTGTCCGATTTCTGTCTGTCTGTCTGTGTTTCTATCTGTCTGTAATCAAATCTTTCAAGTGAAATTTTACCCATTTCTAATCGTTCGATTGATTTGAAATTTGGCAGGTGTACATAATTCCGGTGACAATGCAATATGGAATTTTTGTTTGGGGAAACAAAATGATGGCTCCAATATGGCAGACAATTTTTGTGATTATGGTCCGATTCTATTCAAAACTGGTATCTAGGTGTCTTCGGGGTCGGAGATTATGATGTTTTTTGTCAAAATTCAAAAATAAATTATATAGAAATTACTAAACCTGTTATTTAACATCATGAATACTGAAAAATAGAAAATAAATAAACGAAAAAAAGAATTTAAAAACAAGCTTTTATCAGTTGTATACAAACAGAACTAGATAGAAAGTTAAAAATAAAAATTATAAAAAAAATCAAAGACAAGCTTTTATTTATACAAATGCATTGAAAAGGTAAAAATAAAGTCTTTCATTATTTGATCTAGGTTATTCTGTGAGTAACAGATTCAAAAGCTTGCCGCGGACACAAAATAGGTACCTAATCTTGCGCGGTAAGATTTTGAATCTGTTACTCACAGAATAACCTAGATCAAACAATGAAAGAAATTATTTTCACCTTTTTATTGCATTTGTATAAATAAAAGCTTGTCTTTAAGTTTTTTCATTTTATACTCTGAACACTTTTCCAGGACCATAACTAACAAAACAAAAACAAAATTCCGCATGTCCATCGTTCGAATCGGGAGTAATGGTCTTGAGTTCATACAAAAATCACATACTTAGAAAAAGACACTTTCCCGAATTGTTCAATTCTCCGGGCAAAAAAATTTAGCCAAATCGGTCCAGTTGTTCTCGAATTTTACGCTTAGCAACACAAGTTGACATTCATTTTTATTATACAGATTACAGTTGGCAGTGAATACTTGATTGATTGATTCTACCCATCCAATCACTCAGCCCATTCGATTGAATGAGGTGAATGAAAATTCCCATAAACTGTCCAAATTAATTTCGTTCTACCTGGAACGTTGATCATTTCCAATTAATTGTGGTGTACCATGGAAAAAGTATTATTTCAAAATTGATGGTTTTTCAATAAACCGGATGGTTGGGATGGCTCTCCTCATTCAGTGAATTGTTAACCCCACGATTTATTGCCTCAAAATGTTGATGATGGTTATTAAGTGAAATCTGTAATTATCTTGGGTACTGTACGAAAGAAAAAACCTTCTGTTTCTGCCACATATGTTACTTATTATAGATTCACTTCACTTTCTTTAAACAACATACGTCTTCAACCCAATGAATCGATCGAAATTTCAAAGATTGATGGTTGAAGGGTCACGAGCAGGTTCAATTATATTCAATCAAATCATTATATTGTATGAAAAAATTGTAAAGTTACATGTTCTGTGGAGAAAATATATAAAATATTAAAATAACGTTCCATATAATTTCTCAATAAAATTATTCGAGATATATTCTTCCACCCTACAAAGGTACTCACTCCTACAGTAGTAGTAGAAGAATTTTTTTCCTTTGAGATTCATCGCAAGCAACTTATTGAAGAAATAACAAAATCTGAGATGTTGGAACAAACAACACTGGAATCTTATAATGATAGCATTGAAAATCGACGGAAGCTACTATATTGGAAAAATTACAGATGACGAAATATATGTTCTGAAATAAATTAAAAGTATAAAAACACCAGGTAAGACAACAAGAAAGATGATCGGGGAAAACTGGATTAATAGAAGATATTAGAAACACGGCCTTATTTTTTTGAAGGCTATAGAAAAGCTACAACAGAATTACAGACCAATCAGCTCCCTTTCACTCCTTTATGATCTGACAAAGATAATAATAATTAGTTTCATAAACGTATTAATTGTAGAGAAAACGGTATTCACAAAAGATTTTGCTCTTGTGATCATATATTAGGTGTTCGAAAAACATACTGAGTATTATAGCCACCCATGGTATATTCTCCATAGATTATGACAAAGCCATCAATTCAGTGAATTTTTGGGCAATAATAAATACAACCATAATAGGCCTATTATTGACATTGTTTCTGAGAAAGATTCACGGGAATGATTTTACATTTTCGTGAAAGTATATAAATAAGAAAAAATGGAAGAAGAATGATATTAACATGGATGGTAACCATCTAACCCATTTCAGAATTGTACATGACATAATACTCTTGGCAAGTCTGAAAAATATGAAAATGACACAACATCTATGAACAGGAGTTCTCCACCATTGCGTATCACTACTGAAATTTGGTTTACAGACATAGGCACCAACAAAATAAAATGTCACGAAATGAAGGATTGTACAAGAAATCACCCTGAGGCATAGAATGATTAACGAGGGCTTCGGACAAAAAACAAACGTCACGAATATCATACAAAAAAAGAGAAAATAACAGCTGCAATGGGGATTTGCGAGAGAAACATTTACAACAACAAAATATTTCCTTGAGGTAGACCATGGCTGAAAAAAAAAACAAGAAGCAGACCTATTAAAAAATGGCAGGATTAAAGTGCGCAACAGAGCTGAGAGAAGAGATAATAAATGAAAGTAATGTGTGGTGTCCCAGATTGAATAGCAATAGCACCAAGACTTGATTTGAATGCAATTATGTGACACGATTGTATAACCAAATATAATTATAAACATGTTTAGAATTGAAATTCTTATTTCACGTTACCCCCTACAAAAAACTTCGAATATACCGAGAAAAATATCTAGCACCCTATTACAGTAATAATCACTTGTATGGTCACAAATCAAACATTCCACTGAAACAAATTGTTGTATTGAATCACATCATCCACATTTGGCAAAATTTTTTCTAAGACCCATCAATCCATTGGCTGGAATTATAATTTGAAATGCACAGCATTTCATTGAAAAATCACATAATACAAATTTTATTCGAAACGACATTATGGGGAGTTTTGATGTGGTAATATTATTTTCAAATGTATAAAAAAAAAATACTCGAAGAAAAACTAGAAAATGATAATGCATCAATTGTCAGATCCAAACTGAATGCGAATAAAATTCTGGATTTATTAGATGTAGTTTCAAACACGAGTTATTTTTCATTGGGAAATGGTTTCTATTTCTAACTTTGGGATCACAATGGGTTTCCCACTATCCCCTGTAATGGACAATATATTCATGGAAAACTTTGAAGAAAAGAATATAGATACCTTCCACGAATGCTATGGAGTTTATTGAAGATATGTCGATGTTTTTTTTAATTTGTCAATTTAGTTATATAAACGAAAAAAAGCCTACTATCAAATTCATCAAAGGAATAGGAGATAACTACCAAATTTCTTCCATAAATGTACTGGAGTCTATATCAAAACTCCTCTGCCCAGGTCCAACAATCATTTTAATAAACCAAGAAGAAAATAACAATGCTGGATTTCACCTGATACATCAGATAAGCAGATAAATAAACAGATAGAGAAACCATCAAACAAGGCAATTTAAATAAAAGCTTGTGAAAATTGATTTGTACGTGAATTGTATGCTAACTCATTGTTTTCTTTTAGCTATATACGAAATAATGATGATTCCAGTCAAATATCTCGCTACACATTCCTATAGTTCAGTATATAATGTCGATACGAATACTGTTGAACAATTCAATTCCATCATTTGTAAACACATAGGTGGAAAACGAATCAATTATTGTTCAAGACGATAATTTCAAGCAAGATGCGGAGCTTCTGCTTTGGAATGGAATACAAACATGTGTCCATTATATCGCAGTCGTTAACAGGTAGAATGCATGCACTCACTAAAAAATATTGAGGAGAGATACACAGGTCGCGTCGTCCCAAACTATGCGCTGAAAAGAGGTCCTGGCAAAAAAGTTACAACAAAGATTACGGCGGAAGTTGCAAAAAAAAACAGATTCAGATGATAAAGGGTTTCAAGTATGTAAAGGAGAGTACATTGCTGAATTTAAAAAAAAAATGTCGAAGAGCTGTAAAAAATAGAAATTCCCTCTAAAGCCCAAAGTGGATGCAAATTATGGAATGACGAAAGTGGAAAAAGAATAACTGCATCAAATTTTCGAGCAAAATGTTGTCAAAAACATCCGAGAAGCTTAATTTGAATGAATAGTATTCAGGCTTATTCAGGAGTACATTGGTTATTTCTCAATATCCAATATTGGTTATCGGAAATTTTCAATATTGAAAAAGTGGAATATTCAGAAGACCTTCTTGAAATATCGTAACAAATGTTGGAAGTCTTTTAGATATCTGTTACGTATAGATCATGAAGGTATCGGCACAAGGCGCCCCCTTTTAGAAAACCTAGGGTGTTTCGGTTTTTATCGGTCCCGTCAAAAATTTTCAACACATAACCAAAATGTATTGTTTTGTACTTTTTCAAAATTAAAAAAAAATACTACTGTTCGCCTAAACTTCATCAACATTTTATATAAAATGGCTATTTCTAAAAATGGAATCTCCAACACACAATTTTAGATTTATCTTGAAGAAATAGAAAATAATCCCATTCTTGTTAATGGATTAATGGAGCCCAACAGATGCCCGAAGGTTATCTAAAATATTTGGAATTTTTTTTCAACGAAACAATTCTTGTGGTGATGAGCCTATATACCGTGTGACAATGGAACTGGGATTTCGTACATAGATATGAGACACAATTTCGGATTGACAGACGTATGAAAACAAAATGGCCGACTTCCGGTTTCGCCAGAATGGCTACCGCTTCGATTTTTCCAATGGAACACCTTGTATGTTTGATGTTTTTCGGATTCTACAGCTCAAATTACGACAGTGTTGCCAAATTTTTTGTTTACAATTAAAAAAAAACTCAATTGTTTTTAGCCCAGGAGGCCTTGATCAGATTAAAATCAAAATCAATCTATGCACCTCTATATCTACGATTGTATATTTATATATTTATTCATTTCGTGATCGTATCGTATACCATTTATATTGATCATTTACTGTTCTACTTATGTATTTATTCATTTTGTGCTCGTATCGTATTCCTTTTATACTAATCATTCAGTGTCTTACTATAACTATAATATTTCAAATGTAACTACATTTATATTGTATGTAACTATATTAATGACTTGTCATAGCACTAACGTGTAATAGTTTGACCAATAAAAAATCTAATCTAATCTAATCTATGGTAATTTACATCATAACTCATAGTAATAGTCATTTCATCGATATGATCAATAACAAATCCTACAGCAGAAATTGAAATTTTCTGAACGCATTTTTAACGAAAAAATTGTTTTTTTCAAATGGTTCCTACCGAGGACCATCTTGCCTTTCGATAGAGAATTACCAAATCAACGATATACATTATGTACCACTTTCTTTTTGTTCAAAACTAAAAACGATCAATTATTGAATTTGTACAATATCTTATTCTATTCTTAAACCTCATTTTCCGAAAGTATCGTGTGAGAAAATGTCTTCCAAGTATCCAGATGTATATTCCTCCTTCAAAGTGAGTATATTTTATGACAACTTCAATGACGCGATGGATCCTTCCAAATGGCCTCAAGGAGCTCATGTACAACGTTTTTTAGAACTGAGAAGGTATGCTCTGCAACCCCCACCCCAGTTATTGTGAGTGATGATAATTATGATTATGATTTGATGTTATTGAACGTTAACTGTTTGACAAGTAATAAAATCGATAACATTGTTATTGACTATTCAGATTTTGATCTGAAATTTATATGTTTAACAGAAACATGGTGTGTGAAGGAGAGTGTGGATAGTTTCATAATTCCCGGCTTTGAAATAAGTAGTTATTTCACCAGAACGAAATATAAGGGTGGTGGTGTTACCATCTGGTCATTAACAGAGTTAGATATCACAAAACTTGACCTAGACGATTTCTGCTTTGAAAAGGATATAGAGGTTTGTGGAGTCATTTGGAAATATAATGATGAAACAAATTTTATAGTGGTGACCTGTTATCGATCAACAGCGGGCAATTTCAATGTATTTTTCAATAACCTGAATATCTTATTATCTCACTTATTTAAATTGAAAATAAAAATAATTTTAAATGGAGATTTCAACAACCATTCACTTCATGACCGAGATGTGCTTATGTTATCCCAATTACTCATATCGTATAATCTTAATCCAACGGTTGAAGATCCAACGCGTATCTCGTTGACTTCACAAACGACTTTGGATCAGATCTATACTAACTTCAGTATTGAAAAAAAATGTAAAGTAGTTGATAATACTATATCAGATCATAGAACTGTTTTCTTTTCTATTAATTTGTATTACTCCAAGAAGGAGAAAAATTGTATTCGCAAACGTATTATAAATGAACAAACTTTGCACAATTTGAAAAATGCATTGGAAAACGAAAGCTGGTCGGAGATTTATTTGGATATTGGAGTTGATGAAAAATTTAATTTGTTTCATGATAAGTTGATGAATTACTTCAATCGCGAATGTCTTTTCAAAAATATTAACACGAACAGGAATAAATCCCAGGAATGGGTGAACGAGAGTATAAGAGAATCTAGCAGGAATCTGAAGCTTCAATCGCAAAAGTTTTCCTACTAATGACAATAAAAGTAAATGAACTCTATTAAAGAAAAAACCCCCATGAATTTATAAAATACGTAAAAAACAGCACAAAGAATTAGTGAAGGAAACAAAAAATGTGTTTTACTCGCATAAAATATATTCCTCTTCAAATGTGAATAAAAGTACGTGGTCTGTCATTAAAGACCTTACGGGAAAAACAAAACATTTTTCGAAAAATATATCAATTGAAATTGATGACAATATTTGTTCAGATCCTCATGTTATAGCTGATGGTTTCAACCGTTTCTTCATCCAATCTCCTCATGACATTATAAGTAAAATAAATAATGCAAATATAATATCACAAAAAATATCTACTCCTAGCATCAAAAAAAGTGTTTTTCTTCAGCATGTAAATGAAGAGGAGATAGAACATGTGATAAAACATAAATTAAAAAATAAACATTCATCTGGCCCAGATGGTATATCTGCATATGTCATAAAACGTATTTCCACTCAAATCACAAAACCTTTATGTCATATCATAAATAGGTCTTTTAGGATGGAATTTTTCAAGCGATTGAAAAGCACTTATAACACCTCTTTTCAAAAAAGGCACCCTACATAATATGGAAAATTACAGACCAGTATCTCAGCCTCCTGTAATATCGAAAATTTTTGAATATGTAATACTGAATTATTTGATGGGATTCCTGATGAAGAATAATATACTTAATCGAAACCAACATGGATTCCATGAAGGTCGTTCAACGATGACTGCTATATACTCTCTTTATGAAAAATTTTTGGAAGGTGTGGAAGCAAATGAAATTACTACAGCTGTATTCTGTGATATGAGTCGAGCGTTTGACTGCGTGCAACATGAGCTTTTATTGCAAAAACTATACAATTCTGGAGTTAGAGGAAAAACTCATGATTGGTTCGAATCGTATCTTCGAAATCGTACTCAAAGTGTCAAAATAAATCATAGAAAAGAAAATATTCAAAATCAGTTCGTATCGACATATATGCCCAATGAAAATGGAGTACCCCAGGGCTCTGTTCTGGGTCCAGTTTTATTTGTGCTTTATATTAATGATTTGCCTGTAATTTCACCAAAAGCCTTCTCTTGTTTATATGCTGACGACACAACACTTTTGTTTCGTGAAAGGTATGAATGTATTCTACAGGATACAATTCACTCCACTCTCCAGAGTCTTTATGACTAGTTATCCAGCCATTCTTTATTCCTAAACCCATGCAAAACTCAATATATGTCTTTTCAAAATCGTCATCGTAATAGTACCACCGGAATAGATATAAATATAAATAATGAATCAGTAGAACAATCAAACTGTGTTAAATTTTTAGGAATAGATTTCGATTCTAATCTCTCATTCACCACTCATTGCGTAAATCTCATGAAGAATCTGAATAGCAAGTGTTATCAAATTAGAGTTTTAAGAAATGTTCTGGATGAACAAGCATTACTATTATTTTATTATGGTCAAATTCAGTCAAGATTGATATATGGTATTTTAATTTGGGGTAACTCATCTTCTATGAAAGATATTTTCATAACACAAAAAAAAATATTAAGAAACATTGCTAACGTATCTTCAAGAACTTCCTGTCGAAGACTATTCAGAGAGTATAATATTCTCACGGTTTATGGTTAATTTATCGTTGAACTATTGATGTATATACACAAAAATCTAGATAAGTTCATGAAAAATGAATTGGTACATCATTACAATACAAGAATAAAAAATGATCTACATATCCCAAGAAATCGTACATCATTGTGTCAAAAATCATACCAAATAATGGGCCTTAGGCTGTATAATATATTACCTGATGAATATAAAAGATTTACCAAGTTGGTCAATTTCAAATATAATATCAAGTTGCTTATGTTAGATATAAGTCCTTACAATATTGATGAGTTCACTGATTATTTTAAATAGAGTCGTTTTATTCTGTCTGAATTTTTGAATGTTTTTGAATGTGCAATATGTGTGTATGTATGTGTATGTGTATATATATATATATATATATATATATATTTTTTCTTTAGTTTCTTGACCACATATATATTTTCTTCAAATTCTCGGAATAAAGGTCTGATTCAGTCAATTCATATAATTTTCCTTAACGACGTTTCGACATGGTATTTGTCATCATCAGGTTAAAACACTAAAATTAAAAATATGGAGTTTGAGACATTTAACTTAACACAATATTGAAATGTATGCACTAAAATGATTCTTGAAAAACATATGGTTCGAAATATAACATGTTATTTAACTCAATATAAATATTTGTATATACTCATAAATGTTACAAATATTTATATTGAGTTAAATAACATGTTATATTTCGAACCATATGTTTTTCAAGAATCATTTTAGTGCATACATTTCAATATTGTGTTAAGTTAAATGTCTCAAACTCCATATTTTTAATTTTAGTGTTTTAACTGATGATGACAAATACCATGTCAACGTCGTTAAGAAAATTATATGAATTGACTGAATCAGACCTTTATTCCGAGAATTTGAAGAAAATATATATATATATATATATATGTGTATATATTAGTATAAGTATATGTATTTGTTTGTATATATTATGCTTTGACTTTGTTAAACTGACAAATTTGTATCTTTTTACTGATATGAGTTTTTTCGTGACTTGTCCTATAACTTGTCAAAGTTCTCTTGAATGGACCAATAAAATCTATTCTATTCTATTCTATTCTATACGATGCCTACAAATTCCATTGAGTTTAGATTTTATGAAATGAAAGGTAACCGTGGAATCATGGAAAACAGTGGGTGATTAATGTCATGTCAAAAGTGAAATACCAATTTTACTTGTCATCTCGTTTCGTTTGTAAAAAGTTTTTTTGAAATGGAAAATAATAATCGTTATTCTCGAAACGAACAAATCGATATGATATGATATACAGAGAATGTCAGAAGAACGCTGTCAATGCTAGTATTCTATACGCTGTTCGTTATCCGTTAAGACGGCATTTATCGAGGACTTATTTCAGGAAATTGGAAATGGGACTGGGGAAAGAACCAGCTGATCAAAATCACATCCACTTCATCGTCAGTGAAGAAGCGGAAACAATTGTTTTAGCATATATTCATTTTTCTCCATCTGGAATTGGAAATTGAATGTGAAATCAGCAGGAAAAGTGCCAGAAAAGTATTGAAAAAACATAAATATCACTTCTATAAATACAGTTTGCATCAGCATCTATATGAAAATGACCCAGAACGGAGATTAACTTATTGTAATTGGCTTTTGCGTCATCATGATTTGAATAATGGTTTTGTCTCGAAGATCCTGTTTACAGATGAGTCTAGGTTAACGAATAATGGTCTTTTCAATAGGAGAAATACAAGGTATTCTGAAGTAAAGTTTGAAAGAATGAATAGATGTCATGTTACCTACCAATTTTTTCAGATTGGTTTCATTTTGTTAGATGGTTCTCTACGTTTTGAAGAAAGTGGTACCTAATGTATATCGTTGAATTGGTAATTGAATTCTCTATCGAATGGCAAGATGGCCCTCGGTAAAAATGCGTTCAGAAAATTTTAATTCCTGCTGTAGGATTTGTTATTGATATTATTGATATTATCGATGAAATGACTAATAGTTACTGATGTGAATTAGTATAGATTTTGAGCTGATCAAGGCCTCCTGGACTAAACAAAATAATTGAGGAATAATTTTTGTTTGTATAAAAATTTGGCAACAATGTCGTATATAATTTGAGCCGTTGAATCCGAAAAACATCAAACATACAGGGTGTTCCATTCGAAAAGTCGAAGTTGGTGGCTATTCTGGCGAAACCAGAAGTCGGCCATCTTGTTTTCTTACGTCTGTCAATCCGAAATTGTGTCTCATATCTATTTAAGAAATTTCATTCAAATCGGTTGATAAGTGAAGGAGATATGGGCATGGCCCCAGTCCCATTGTCACCCGGTATACACAGTTCCTGAGTGGAGGAATTGAGGTTTCTTTTTCTTGTAAAAATGGAGACAAAGTATGTTTTGCCTCTATCGGAACTACCAATTTGATAAGGAAACTTCAGGTGCATATTTAGCAAATATTCTAAAAGACTGGGGATCTAACATGCGGAAAATGGATGGCGAGGACTATAAAGAGTGCACAGTAAAGACCATATTGGAATACTACCACCAAAATTTTGATGGAGAAGTACTTCAATGGCTATAGAAGAAAAATTAACCCATTTGAAGACGTAGTTGATAAAAAAGCTAGAATAGTAAAAAGAAACGAACTTGTTTCCTGAGAAGAGGTAAAAGCGAGTTCTATAGCATTATGCTGTAACTAATTTTAAAAAACTGGTAAATACATGCGGGCATTTAATGTATTATCTTATGAACTAGCTTGGAGAGGCGGCGAGGCCACGAATAGCATGATGCACTTTTTTCAAACCAGAAATTGACATTAATAACCAATGATAAAAATACATATTTATGCCTGGAGACATTTTTCAATGAATATATTGAAAAGAGACAAGATGCTCATTGTGAACGACTCTTTCCAAGTGCTTATCCCATTAGCAACACAAAAAGTGGTACAGGAATGTTTTGGTTAGTCGAAAAACAATGTCCATGTGAACCCAAGAAGCAGCAAGATAGGCCAGATTTTAATAAGAATGGAAAAAAAAAACATCATTTTTCTCGAGCTTCAGCTGTGCCAGCTTCTCAATATCCAATATTGGTTATCGAAAATTTTCAATGTTGAAAATGTGGCATATTGAGAAGACCCTCTTAAAAAATCGTAACAAATAATGGAAGTCTTTTGGATATCTGTTACGTATATATCATGAAGTTATCGGCACAAGGCGCCAACCGTTAGAAAACCTAGGGTGTGTCGGTTTTATCCTAGGGTCCCGTCAAAAATGTTCAGCATACATAACCAAAATGTATTGTTTTGTACCTTTTCAAAATTCAAAAGAAGTACTACTGTTCGCCTAAAGTTCATCAACATTTTATATGAAATGGCTATTCCGAAAAAAGGAACCTCTAACAAACAATTTTATATTTATCTTGAAGAAATAGAAAATAATCCTATCCTCGTTAATGGATTTTTGGAGACCAACAGATGCCCGAAGGTAATCTATAAAATATCTGGGAATTTTTTACCCCAAAACAAATCTTATATATATATATATATATATATATATGCACAGTATAGTCCATCCAATATCAATTGCAGAAGCAGTTTCTATAGGGAGCGAATGAAAACTCACTACGCTAACACGAGCGTATATGCGAAGAAACGGAACGAACAATAATCTGTACTACTCGTAAACATTTTCCGTCGGCAAACGGTAGATCAAAAGAGCCGATAGTCAACGTGGACTCGAGTGAGGGCTGTCAGTTGTACATCCGATTCGTCTGGACCAATCAAGACGGACATAATGCTGGCACGTGTGTCTCTACGATGGAAGGTCATAAATCACGCGTTATATTTGTGTTTTAATAGCTATGAAAGATTAAAAACCAGTAGCGTCTATGGTCTTGGTGTGTGCCGATCGAAATACGTTTTAGGATATAATAATAACCTACATCAAACAATGAAATAAATTATTTTTCTTTCTTAATGTATTTGTATGAATAAAAGCTTGTGTTTAATTTTTTTTCATTTCTCATTATTTATGAAGTATTTTTAAAATCTTAAAATATCTAAATAAAATTAGTTATCTCCGCCACTGCTGCTCACACGATTTCGCCGCAAGACATTTTTATGCTTCTGCAATTGATATTGGGAAAACTATACCTGAGTGGAGGAATTGAGGTTTATCTTTCTGCGCCTTGTAAAAATGGAGACAAGGTATGTTTTGCGCCTGTCGAAACTACCAATTTGATAAGGAAACTTCAGGTGCATATTAAGCGAATATTTTAAAACACTGGGCATACAACATGCGGAAAATGGATGGTGAGGAATATAAAGAGTGCACAGTAAAGACCATATGGAATACTACCACCAAAATTTTGATGATTATGATTATGATTATAGAACAAAAACTAACCTTTTTGAAGACGTAGTCGATAAAGAAACCAGAAAAGCAAAAAGAAACTAACTTCAAATGTTTCCTGAGAAGAGAAAGGCGAGCTCTACAGCATTATGCTGTAACTAATTCAAAAAACTGGTAAATACATGCGGGTATTTCACATATCCTCTTATGAACTAGCTTGGAGAGGCGGCGAGGCCACAAATGGCATGATGCACTTTTTCAAACCTGAAATTGACATATCTGGGTACATTGGTAACCAATGATGAAAATCCAGATTTATGACTGGTGAGACTTTTTATTAATGAATATATTGGAAAGAGACAAGATGCTCAATATGAACGACTCTTCTCAACTGCTAATCCCATTACCAACACTTTGACATCAAAAAAGTGGTACAAGAATGTTTCGGTTAGTCAAAGATAGGCCGGATCTCAATTAGAATGAAAAAAACATAATTTTTTACGAGCTTCAGCTGGGTCAACTTTGACCAAACGTGGACTAGGAGAAGATCAGTTAATCAAAATAATAGGCCATGTATCTACCAGCTCAATTATACATTACTTGCAACTTGATGACGAACATCACGAAAACATTGGGAAAAAGATGAGAGAAGAAATTCAAGTCGTCAAAAGCCGCAGGAAGTAGTTTCCGCCTGTAGGACATTTTTACAAGTACGATTTGTAATAATTTTGATTTCAATTGTAATTCCTTGTATTTTTCTAAATAAAATTTGTTTCTGATATTTTTGTATAATTTTATTCGGGAAATAGTCTATAAAATATATATTTCCTGCATGCAAAATGGCTTGACAATCTTGCATTCAGGTTTGTTGCCTTAAAGAAACAGCTTCCATGCATTTTTGTTATTTGCCTTGAGAAGTGTATTCCCCTGCGGGTCACTTTTTAACCGACGAAACCAAAAAGGAGAAGGTTCTCTAGTCGACCCGTATATTTTTTTTTTCATGTATGTATCACGCATAACTTTTTACTGAGGCGTCCGATTCCGATAATCCTTCAGTGGATAGGGTGTACTTTGAAGGTGGTCCCATTCAAATTTAAAAGATAAAATCCACCCCTAAGGGTAGCAACATGAAGGATATTGATCACTCACCCTCTGAATTCTGGTCCGTTAACCGATTCTATCAGTCATAACTTTGTACTGGGTCCTTCGATTTGGATGATTCTTTTTTTAATAGATAGGGTATACCTCATATTCAGATTTCGATTGGAATTATATACCCTCACGGGTGGAAAAATAGGGGATAATTGATTTTTCACTTGGCACACACATACGTAGTTAACAATGACAGATCGCTACTGACATTATTTCTGTTCCACATCCGTCAAAACCATTATATTCTATGAGAGGATGGAATGATATACAAAGTAATAAATAAAAAAAAAAAAAAAAATTTAATTACAAAAAAAAATATAGAATGAAAAAAACTTTTTAACAAAAAATTAAACCGACGAAATACGGAACTGAAAAGTGAAAAATAAAATAAACCTTCTTAGTCTCAGTAACTAAGCTCCTAAACTAATGTAAGTAACTAATTTTGAGTCGGCGCCAAACAAACAATCAACGAACATCATTAAATTACTTCAAAAAAATTATCAGAATGTCACCGCGCAACTCGATGCCATCATTTTACGCCTTACCTAATTCATTTGCTTGTTTGTTTGGCGCCGACTCAAAATTAGTTACTTACATTAGTTTAGGAGCTTAGTTACTGAGACTAAGAAGGTTCATTTTATTTTTTACTTTTCAGTTCCGTATTTCGTCGGTATAATTTTTTGTTAAAAAGTTTTTGTCAAATAAGAAAAATACATCCAAACTGATGCCAGGCAATGCTCGATTTACAGCAATTTTGCACGCGAGGCCACGATCAACACAAACTCTTACAAAAGTCGAGAACCAACATCTGAAATAGTAGTCCAGAGTGATATTTCAAATTTCAATATCCAATTATCTGTTCTTGATAAAAAATTATCTCCTGAATAGGGATATCGGTTTTTTGCTAAAGTTGAACTGACATTGAGGAATAACCAATGTTTGAAAATATTTCTACTTCCAAGGTGCACCTGAATAGGAAACAGCCATTTATTAGTTATTGAAAAATAACCAATATCCAATGTACTCCTGAATAAGCTTAATTGTTATTGCCGCGGGCCGCCTTCAATTTTGTTCGATTATTGATTCCAGACCCGCGAGAACGTCAGTATTCCATCGCCTATCAAGAACCGTTCAAAAAAGTGCACTTTTTTCACATTTTCTCATCGCCTAGCCACAACTGTTCTAAAAGTGCACTTTTTGCACACTTTTCCGTAAAACAATGAAACAGTATTTTGATTTCGAAAAATAACACACTTATGGCACGCAAAATACACAAAAAAGCACTTCTTCTGACAGTTGTAGAAAAAGTAAATGTTTGTGACGCATGGGCAGAGGAAATGGGACATGCTGTGCTACGTCTCCCGCCCTATTATTTTATTTTTAATCCTATATGTGGCACCAATTAATGTCAAAGCTTAGGTCAATCACAAATTATATTTCCCCAGTTAGTTGGAAAGATTCAGTTCGTCACGTGATAACTGTAGAAAGTTCATATATTACTCTGGATCATAAAATCAAACCGTTTATAATTAAATTTGATGAGGATAGCGACAGCGAAACAGAACTAGCTATAGAATAACATTATAAATGTAACTAAATATAACAAGTATTAAAAAAATTATATTGAGTAGGTTATTCAATTTGATTGAATTAATATAAACATATCATAGGAGTATCATTATTTGTTTTCCTTAGAACCTCAATCCTTATTAAATTACATACATTAAATTCATAATTATCTAAAGACCCTTTATACCCTTTATCGCTAAGCTCTTGTATACATGGTAAGATCAACCCAGGTAGTTTAACTGCAGTCATTAAGTCTGAACCATTTATCGTGAAAAATACTATACCTTCATTCGTCTCGTTGGAAATGCTATATTAGATATGGAAAACTAATCATTATCAACACAATTACTCCATTATATTCCTCAACAATCCTGCAATGACTATGATCAAGACAAATGTTGTATTGAAACCAATTTACGAAATAATATAAATTTCACAAATATGTACCACACCATTTGAAAATCTGAAAAATCAAAATATGTTTGTTAATCTTCTATTGATTTATAGTTACTCAATATTCATATGTGCTCCCTTCATAAAGTTTCTTGAGATATACATCGTTTTCAGTTGTAATATCACAAGAGAGTGAGAATAAAGTAAAAATAATTCCACAGATTTTCGAAAACTTGTTGCCAGGCAATAGACACGAGAGCCCGAGGATCTCGAGTGGCTACTGCCAAATGGCAACAAGTTTGAGAAAAAAATATGGAGAATTATTTTCTACTTTATCGAACTCTCGTGTGCAGTGGCGTATCTAGGAATTCTGCTTGGGGGGAATGACATGAAAAAGTTATATACCCATACTTATAGGCACAAAAAAACATAAGTATTTTTTTTCATTAAATTCAAATAAAAATATAAAATTTAATAATATAAAAAAATATACTTATAAGTAGGTACAAAGATTTCTTATGATAAAATGAAAATAAAAATCACAAAATGAAATCCAGTCTCCTCTGCTTCTTATTTGCAAACATTTCAATAACATTTAAAACATCCATTTGCACATCTCTATGAACATGAAGTAGACCTAATCCAACCAACCACTTCTGTTGCATCGTTGATCGCAGCCAAGATTTCAATCGCTCCAACAAAGAAAAACTTCGTTTAGCGCACTTGCAATGTATTCAAAATATGAAGACACTTTTTTATCAAGGGAAATATGTTAGCGTCACAAGATTTTAAAAAATTTGAAAAAAAATTCACGGAATTTAATTTCGTTGGAAAGTAATGTTTTTATTGAATTTTGTTAATGTGAGGCTATTGTTAATCGAATAATTTCTTTTGGAACCGCCGATTTTATTTAACTTGAATGACTCCATATTTTGTTTGCTTCCTGGAGCACATTTTACATGTGTACTCAATAAAATCCCGCTATAAAATTGTTTAAGAATTGATTATTTTGTTAATTATAAGTTTCTAAAGTTAACAAAATATGAGAAATTGGGTAACTATTGTCACCATTTTTTCATTGATATTTCACATTATTATCAGTTTTATGACTGACAAAGGCATTTTACAACGTTTAAAAAAAATACGCAGTTTGTTTATAAAATATGTATAATCAAATTAATAAATTGAATATTTTTAAAAACTTGCTTTTTTGCATTGAGTTGCTTAAAATTTATTACGATCACAAAACAATTTTTTTTTTAATTGTATATTTTTTTATCATTTAAATACTATATTAAAAAAAAATTTTCTTTAAAATTTATAATTGGTTATTCTCTACCTAATAAGAATTTTTGTTATTAATCATGTAATTGTTTATTCACTTAACAATTAATTCTTAACAAACTTTGATTGACATTCTATTTTTTATAATCATAATAAACTCTTAACAACCTAATGCAAAAAGCAATTTTTGAAAATATTCAACTTATCCATTTATTTATAAATATTTTATAAACATTCAGCGTATTTTTTTTAAACGTTGTAAAATGGCTTTGTCAGACCTAACATTGAAAATAATGTAAAATATCAATTGAAAAAATTACAATATTTACTCGATTTCTCATATTTTGTTAACTTTAGAAATGTATAATTAAGAAAATAATCAACTTTTGAACAATTTTATACCGTGATATCATCGAGTAAACATGCAAAATGTGTTCCAGGAACCAAAAAAAATAAGGAGTTGTTCTGTGAACAATTCGGTTTTTAATAAAATCGGCGGTTCCAAAAAACTTCTTAATTACAATAGCCTCACTTTACCAAAATACAATGAATCTTTTTTTTCTAATGAAATTACATTTTCTCAAGTGTTCAAATGATACTTAATTTCTTATTCTTCTTTTATACATATTTAATAGAATTAAAAAATATTTTATGTGCATTGATCTCTTGAGAGTTGCTGTACTCCTGCATTAACGCCCACGCGGAGCCCTATTTTCAACTTTGAATTAAAATTATCTACAATTGAGATAGAATTCCGAGAGTAGGAACTTTTTCATGGAAAATTTCCTCCTCTTCGAGAACCTGTTTGTTTATTTTCTCTATCATCAATAATTTTTGAGCTATTACCAAAAAAGTAGGGCCGCTTTAATTTTTTTATTTATTTCATCAGATATTTATGTCATCAGACAAAATAAAAACAAAATACCTCAAATTATTCCTGCGGCAATTTTCTAGATAGAATATTCCCACCAAATAATGTTTGGATTGGCCAAAACGTACATAAATGATTTGAATTGAAAGTTCTCATTGGTTTCTAGAATTAATCATAATTATAATGGAAATTGGGAATTTTAGACAATGAGAGACATCTGCTTCGTGTAAAACCTTCATTGACTATCTGAATTCGACATAATGGATCGGCTGTTTGTGAACTTCCAGATAACCATAATGGTTCAATCAGTTCAACAATTCGAGTAAAAAACACCAGAGATTTTCCCTCGAGGTAACAATTTAATTCAAATGGCAAGTCTTAGATAGCAAGATAAGTTGATCTAGATTAATTAATGAAAGTATTTTCCAGGACCAATTTATCTTAGAATTAAGATTAAGATGTCTCAAAATGTCTGAGTCTTAATTTGTCACTCTCCTCCCCTCCTACGTCTCCCAACGGCACTTCTTTTCTCCTTTACTTCATTCGCTATCCTACCGCCCGCCTGCATTTGAATTGTAAATGGATTTCTATGGGATTTATTGATTTTTCTTTCTTCCAGGATTCGTTTTCGTTCGCGGCCTCAGCAGGACTTTCTTGCTACAGGAACTTGTTGGGAAAATGTTTCGTGGCGGAAAATCTGGAAAACGAATTAATTTCATTAACGAGACTCGGTCAATACGTTGGCAGAGCATACGAGACATTGTTGTCCCGTGAATGAATTAGATACTAGATGCAAAGGTGTTAGTCTGAGACCAGGTGAATATTTTATCCAAAAAGATTTATAGAATGATAACAATAATAATATCAATAATAATAATTATAATGAAAATGATAATAATAATATCAATATGTGGTCTAGTTCCAAGTTCAGTGGCGATAGCTTCAGTTCCTAATACAAAAGAACTTCATGATATGGTTTATTTTTTATTTTGCTTCATTTTATTTTTTCAAATTGTCGACATGTTTCATGTCACGTTGGACACATCTTCAGGATATCGAGATAAAAACATTTTGTTGAGATCTGTCATAAAATCATGAATAGAAAAACACTTACTGGATTACAATTTTTCAAATATCTCAAGGTTGGTACATAGAAAATGAACGAAAACCCTTACTAGATTGAATTGAAATGAAAACACCAGGTTCATGCATATATGTATTAAGTACTAATATTGATAATAAAGCCAAAACTAATGAAGCATGACCATCGCTCGGACTCTTTCTAATCGGAAACGATGAATTGATGCGCATGCGCGAAAATGGAGGCGTGACATGTATTGCTTGATGTTCGGTTGCCATAACTACGCGCTGCCAATATGACAAGGAAAGACATATATAACCCGACTTCACTTTCATTGCATTGCTCTTATGGCCAGTTATCAATATTCATAGTTATTGAATAAATGGGTTCATGTCTGGCAACGGACATGACAGAACAATATAATTGGGAGAAGAAGATGTGAGGTTGAGAAGGGGTGAGACTGAAATGAAGATGATGGTGTATATAAGAAGAGGAACGAGAAGGGTGAAATCAGATTGTAGAAGAAGACAGTGAGTTTGGTAGAAGAAGAATATTGGATCTGTCATCACGACATTTGCTGTCACAACATAACCTTAAGAAATCAAGAGGGAATGTTTACATATTTAAGCACAATTTATAGTATACTATCACCTATTATTAATATTTTGTTCATGCATCTAGTTAGTTAGTCTCAGTTAAGAGATAAAAAAGCATGTTGTTATGCGGATTAAATACAAAGTCATGTAACTGTCAAAAACCACAAAAAAATACATTTATTTTGAATCTATTCTTTTACTAATATAAATGAGTAATCAGTATATCACAGTAGCGAGTTGTATATAGAACCCAGATATCATACTATATCAGAAATGGCGGAAAAATTTGCACCCTTGGCAGGTCACATACGTTTGTACCCAATATTTCCGATTGGTCTGTTTATAAAAGACGATCAGAAAATTATTTCTTCGCTAATAACATCGACAAAGAAGAAAGGAAACGTGCCATTCTCCTGAGTTTATTGAATGAGATAGCTTATAAACTGTTATTCAATATGTGTATACCAGGTGAACCGGAAACAAAGGAGTATAAAGACGTTATTTCGCTGATGGATGAACATTTCAAACCAATAACGTCCGTATTCTCGAATAGAGAAAAATTCTTCGGAGCCAAAATGGTAAATTCGGAACCTCCAAAGGAATGGACAGCGAGACTTGGAGAACTTATAGCTATTTGCAAGTTTGGGGGTGCCAAGGAAATTGAAAATGCTTTGGTTAACCAGTTTATCACTGGATATGAAGTTGGTCCTTTTAAAACGAGACTTTATGAAGAAAAGGAATGGGTTAAATTTGCGGAAGCAGTAGAAATTGCGTCAGCTAAAACGTCAACTTATATTAAAGAAGAGGAGCGTGGAATAGAAATCAACTTCACATCAAGAGGACGAAATGAAGCAGTGGAGAAGTCTGTTACATCAAGATCGTTACCTGAGAAGTTTGTCACATCATGATCGTTTCCCAATGCAGGAACTAGAAGAAACTCATTGTTGAAATGTACTGTATGTGGCCGTAGAAATCATTCAGAAGATGAGTGTTCTTTCAGAGAATATTGTAACACTCATTTTTAATATTCTTTTCATGCATTTAGATTTTTTTCTCCCATTAGGAGGGAGATGTAGTATAGTATCACCTATTATTTATATTCTGTTCATGCATCTAGTTAGTTAGTCTTAGTTGAGAGATAGAAGAAGCATGTTGTTATGGGAATTATATACAATGTCATGTTACTGTCAAAAACCACAAAAATATACATTTATTTTGAATCTATTCTTTCACTAATATAAATAAGTAATCAGTGTATCACAAAGTTAATAATAGCACTAATAATAATAATGTTTATTGGAGTTTCATGATATATACTCTTGCCGCAGATCTAAGAGACTCATTATAAATGCTAATCCCATAATCTAATAGTGTCCTATTGTTCGGGTTGTTATAATCCATAGGAATGGGTCTAGGGACTCAAGGTACGGATTTAAATGATCTCGTATATTACAATTTCATGTGACTGATTTTCAACGTCTTTTTATTAGGTTTGGATTATGTTATTAACTTTTTTTTTCGACGCATTTTTTGGCGGCCTCGTCGGAAAACTTCACGTCGAGTGCAATAAACACTTACTTTTTGCACTTGTTGCATAAATAACTGTTTTATGACACTCTGTTTTTTCGTATTGTATTTGTACCTGTTGAGCTCAATTTAACAAATTTCATTTATATTTCCACCATTTTTTACATCAAATAAATAATTATGTCAACAATTAAGTCATATCTATACACAAAATTTATGAAGTAGAGTTATTTTCCACAAGCAAGTATATTTCGTAGTTGTGGGCATATTATTACGTGCATATAGATAAATTAGTGTCCTATGTTGATTGTACACTCTACTTTTCCGTACTGTTTATTTATTACTTGATATTGAATCAGGCGCTATACATCATCTTTACGTTTATATATTTTTTTTACTTGTTTCCGATACATCAAGAATAAGTACATATTTTTACTGGTATTTGACAAACTGTACTTTGTTGCCTACTTGAAGATAAAAAGGATATTTCAATTTAAAAAAAATAGTAGTTTGGAAAAATTCATTGTCTACGAATCTACTATGAAGTAGCATTTTCCACACTCGTCAGTAAATATTATATTTTATATCAGAGAAATAATTTGTTGAACCGCGCCGTCAATAAAACATATCATTTTGTGGAAATTTCATTTTATCGAGTACTTCTCTGCTTGTGGTCGGCCCCATGTTGAGCCTTATCGGCAATGCGAATAATAATGATTCTCTGAGATGTTTCGCAATACTATACACAATATTTAGGATACATAGTAAGAAATCTCCGAAATGCAGTACCTACGTTGGCATAGCAATTTTTCAGAACTGCCAATAGATGACTTTTCACAAAAAATTGAGATATAAAAAAAATACATATATACCGAATGAATTGATCATTCGCTACTTCTACTATGAGATCAAAATAACGTCAATAACTATATAGAAAATATTAATGTTACATATCTTATCTATAAAAGAAACAAAAAACCTTAAAACATCATTAATAAAAAACCTTTGCACTGAGAAGTAGAACATAATTGCTTTGGATGTGTGACAAAAGTTATTCCATGAGTTTTAGATTCAAAAGCTTGTCGCGCAAAGTTTTCAGTTCGAATACAATAGCGAAAAGCTTTTGAATCTATAACTCACGGAATAACCTAAGTCACACATCCAAAGCCATTATTTCTTATTTTTCAGTGTATTTGAATAAAAGCTTATCTTTTAAAAGGTTTTTTATTAATTATTTCATTTTGTGCTTTAGTATTTAATCTATGCATCGTTATTATGAGGCCTTTATTCCTGTAAGTTCCGAGCTATCTAGTCCTTCTAAAGGAGATCATCTAAAGATAAACTCTTCCGCCATCTTGGAGTTGTCATTCTCAATTTATGAATTTTAAGTAAAAATCAATAATCTTCGACTAAATTAATAATATCCGACCCCAAAAACCCCGACATACCAACTTTGAATCGAATCGGGCCATAATTACAAAACTCGTTCGCCATCTTGAGTTTGTGAATTTTGCTAAAAATTCATAATCTTCGACCTTAAAAACCTCCACATACCAATTTGGAATCGAATCGGACCATAAACCTAAATCTCGTCCGCCATCTTGGAGCGCCATTTTGTTTTTTTCTCCAACAAAAATTCCATGGGCCGCCATTTCAATTTCATAAATTTTGACGAAAATTCATGATATTCGTCTCCGAAAACCACCACATACAAATCTTGTAGAGAATCGGACCATAATCACAAAACTCCTCCAACATTTTGAATCCGCCATCTTGAATTTTTGAATTCTGACAGAAAATTCACAATCTCCGTCTCCGAAAACCCCCTCATACCAATTTTGAATCCAATCCACAAAAATCGCCCGCCATCTTGAAGCCGCCATTTTATTTATTTCTTTAAGAAAAATTTAATAATGCCTTGTCACCGGAATAATGAACAGCTGCCAAATTTCAGCTCAATCGGATGTCTGCAAGTGCTCCAAAAATGGATTACAAATTTTGAACCGGAGAGAATGACAGAATGACATACGAACGAAGCAAGTTAAATAAAATCTTGTAATAAAAGCTTGTAAAAAGACATAAAATCGGAAAGGCTTTTTGGTGCAGTAATTTGGGATTATTTGTTGATTCAGTAAGTATTCACGGAACGTCTATTTAAATCGGTTATTAGTACCAATAGTCCAGTACGTAGAGGTTTTTGCATTACAAAAGATGTGGTAGAAATAACTTTGATATATTATTCAGTTCCGGATCCCGATGAAAATTCACAAAAAAATGTTTTTTTCGAAATAATTCCTCAACGAATGATCCTACGACAAAAACGTTCCACTCAAATTTGGAGACTAAATTTCCTACATTTTTTGTATGATTCTTTTTTGTACGACTGATGTCTAACGAGGATACGCAGACATTCTTCCAAAAAATCGTCCAACTGATCGTTTTTCTCATTTTGATAAATTATTTGTAGCTTTTCATTATATCATTCAAATTTTGTAAATTCAAAGTCAACTCATTTCCACTCCACCATGAGGTAGAGTAAACGTTATTTTTAATTGTGGTATCACTACTAGGCAGGTGCGTGATATTCATTACATTTCTTGTATTTTGTAGTAACATGCCTTGGTAGTTCGTTTATCAAAACTAGGTTACGTAGATTACTTGTATGAACTAAATAGTTCAAAAATGTGAACAGGCAACCACGATTCAAAAATCAGAACATTGCAAATCAACTTTCAATTTTATCATGTTATTATAAAGTGTTATGTTCCCTCTTTTTTTAATCGACGAAACCAAAAAGGAGGAGGTTCTATAGTCGACGCGTATATTTTTTTTTTATGTATGATCACGCATAACTTTTTACTGAGATGTCCGATTCCAATATTTTTTTTTTCAGTGGATAGGGTGTAATTCGAATATAAAAAAATAAATCCACCCCTAAGGGTAGCAAAATGAAGGATATTCACTCACCCTCTGAATTCTGGTCAGTTAACCGATTCTATCAGGCATAACTTTGTACTGGGTTCTTCGATTTGGATGATTCTTTATATATTAAATAGGGTATACCTCATAATTGATCATATTTGGAATTCGAATGGAATTATCCACCCTTACGGGTAGAAAGATAGGGGATAATTGATTTTTCACTTGTGAACATTGGCATACATATGTAGTTGACAATGACAGATCGCTATTGTGAATATTTTTGTTCTCCTACATCCGTCACAATCATTATATTCTATGAGAGGATGGAATGATATACAAAGTAATGAAACAAACTAACCAGATCAACAAAAATAATTTATATTACAACAAATAGTAAAAGTAGACAATCATATTATTTAACTGGTAATAGTTGAAGTAAGATGGATAAGTAAGTATTTTGGAAGTAATCAAAAAACAAGTAGGTTGTAATTAGTAGATTTCAACTAAAAAAAATTGAAAAATAAAAACTTTTTAACAAAAAATTTAACCGACAAAATACGGAACAGAAAAATGAAAAATAGAATGAACCTTCTTAGTCTCAATAACTAAGCTCCTAAACTAATGTAAGTAACTAATTTTGAGTCGACGCCAAACGAACAATCAACGAAGATCATTAAATTACTTCAGAAAAATTATCAAAATGTTACCGCGCTACTCGACGCCTTACCTAATTCATTTGCTTGTTTGTTTGGCGCCGACTCAAAATTAGTTTCTTACATTAGTTTGGGAGCTTAGTTATTGAGACTAAGAAGGTTTATTTTATTTTTTACTTTTCAGTTCCGTATTTCGTCGGTTTAGTTTTTTGTTAAAAAGTTTAAATTTTTTTATTTCTGGACGAGTGGATTTGAAAATACCATTAAAAGTTCATATATATATATATATATATATGAACTTTTAATGGTATTTTGCGGTCTCAAATCCACTCGTCCAGAAATATTTTTTTTTAACTTTTTAACAAAAAACTATATATATATATATATATATATATATATATATATATATATATATATATATGAAAATGTATATAAGTGCGGATAGTTAAAAAAACTATAATTTAAATAAACTTTGTAGAAAGGCCCTTTTAATTTAATTGCCAATGAAAAAAGAAAAACTCTTTCTTATTTAGTCGAGCTTTCGAAAATGTTTATTTTCATTATCAAAACAGTAAGGTGAGGTTAAGTGAAGACAGCGAACTAATCACCATTTTGTGATTGAAGAACTTTTCAAAATCATATCACTATGAAACACTACTAGTAATATATATAAAAATTAAACAATTGTAAAAGCACATATTGTTTAAGAAGCTTAGTTTAAACAATTTAAAATTTGACAGGACAAATTACCACATGGTTAAAGCATGACAGTCATTTCTATATAGGTATATATATATATATATATATATATATATATATATATATATATATATATATATAGTATATCTTTATATATAAAATTCTACTGTATGTGTGTTGTCACTGCACTCCTCCTAAACGGCTGGACTGATTTGAATGAATTTTTTTGTATGCGTTTGGGTGGCGCCCTGGATGGTTTAGATTCACAAATCATCCCCCTAAATGTTAAGGGTGGTCCACCCCCCAATTTTTTTTTCAGACAAAATTTTCCGTTTTTATTTTTTTATGATACAGCATTCAAAAATACATACAACCCTGAATTTTAACCCTTCTACGATCAACCTCTATTTTTTTGGCAAGACGTTAATTTTTATTTTATCATGACTTAGAATTAAAAAAATTATATTACTCTTAATTCACCCTTCTACGATCAACTCCTATTTTTAAATTTTTTTTAGGAAAACGGGATAAGGGGATAACGGCATAGCGAAAAAACGGGATAACGGGATGACAGGATAAGGAAATAACGGGAAAACGGAATAACGGGATGAATAAAAAACGTGATAACAGGAAAACGGGATAACGGGATAACGAAAAAACGGAAAAACGGGAAAACGGGATGACAGGATAAGGGGATAAGGGGAATACGGGATAACGGGAGAAAGAAAAAATGGGGTAACAAGAAAACGGGATAACGGGAATAACGGGATAACGAAAAAACGGGATAACGGGATGACATGATAAGAGGATAACGGGAAAACGGGATAACGGGGTAACAGGAAAAAAGGGTAACAGGAAAACGGAATAACGGGATACCGGGAAAATTTTTGGGAAAAACATTTTAGGGAACATAGAAATTTGGACAGGACAATGTCTGTTGGGTCTGCTAGTATATATATATATATATATATATAGATTTCCGCTATTCGGAATATGTAAATTTCGGGTTGAAACGCGTCTGGAAATTTCATGATTTCGACGTTTCGTCTCCCATTTTGGAACTATTTTCAAGTGAGTTACAATTTTGTGCCTTGACGCCGGGATCTCAACCTGCCTACTTCCCAGGTCTCGACACCGTCGCTCTCTGAGGTGTCAATCTGCTTACTACTCCGAAAGAACAGTTCTCTCCATTCTTACATTCAACTTCCATATTCATATAGAGAATTCGCAACTCTCATTTTGCCGTAGTCGGGTTAAAAACAAGCCAGAATGGTGTGTGGTGTTACTTTTAAACATCATAATTCACACCCTCTATGAAACTTCAAATTGAACTGATCAACTAACTGTACGAAGCAAACAAAAAACTCCAATTCATCCAGTGTATTCAGATGAAACATAGTATTTTAATTAGGACTCACTGCAAAACAAACTGAACTGGAGATACGGCAACATGACCCAAATATTAGTTTGCGTCTTTCTTCTCTCTGCTGTCTGAACGTGATTAAAACTATAATTCCTTTTTCTAGTCGAGTAAAAAGTCACATAGAATAGGGAAAGATAGCTACTTCAATTCCAACTCGAGGGTGCACTGTCGTCTTATGATACTTATTATTTTATGTAAATGGGACAAAAGTAAAAAGCTATTCTCGAACTCATTTACATAATGAGAATATTAAGCTCCGGTTTTTATTGACGCTAAATCACACTGCAACTTTGCCACGTCTGAGACGGCCACGTTGCTTTTTGTTGATTGTAAAAATTAATCAGAACCATTATCTCCATGCTGATATTTGTTGAAATATATCAACGTTACTCCACTAAAATTGCAACATATTAAAAATTCAACAATTAAAAGGAAATGACTTAGATAATAGGTGAATAAATGGAACTGGGTGCTCACTTGCTGATATTGAAGGAAATATTCTTCATAACTGGTGAAATTGTTGTCAATCGAGAGTCATTGTAGGATCGATCCTCGGCCAGGACAGATATTTTTAATTTGAGTTTATTAAATCATAAATCTCGAAGCTCAGCCGACGAGAGTCTACCACGATTCACTGTTGCTTCCAATTAACAGTGCTGCTTTCCAGGTGGCGTATGGAGTTAGTAACAAAGCCTACACAGGATATACATATAGCGGTCACAAGAACGTGCAATCACCAACCATAAAAAGCTAACCTTATCATTCAAACATTCTGGGGGCAATATTGATTGGAGCAAAATTTCTGCACCCAACGGACATAGGCTCTAATTGCGGAGATTGCAATAGAGAAAGAGCAAGACGAGTGCGCCTTAAAAGGAAGCAAAGTCCAATAAATGCAGAGAGAGTCACTGTACTCATGCATGTTGTCTAAAATAAAACATGTGGTGTCCGCTTTTGAGTAACAGAACAAGTAGTCCAGTAATAACAACGCCCACATTACGCCTTTATTTAATGTCTCAGCTGAAAATATAATCCAAACATTTAGAAGTGAGTGAACTTGCTATGAACAACATAGGACCTACTGGAGAGGTAGGCTCCAAATGTAAAGTTCTGAGAGGTCTCCTCAATCAAGAAATGTTAATCGCAGTTTCAGTGACCCTTTCACAGGCAGTGTATAAGAATAATATTTTTCTTTATACCTCGGTCGAAAGTACGTATTTTCTCCATCGATTTGAAAGAAGAAAGCCCTCCGTGAAGCGGGAGCAAATATTTTTCATGTACACCGAGATAGATGGGATCACACGCAAGAAAGTGAGAGACGAAGAGCAGGAGCAAATATTTGAGCTTTGTGAAAATCCAAAAGAGGAGCTGAAGCGAGGAGCAAAAGTTAAAAACATGACAGTGCAACGAGCTGTCAGCTGGAAAGTGTATTGTTTATAATAAATAATTAAGTAGTAACGTACTTCCGACCAGCTATAAAGAAAAATAGTATACAACACACGGGCAGGAAAAATGTTAACTTGCACCCTTATAGTGTAATATATGAAAAAATCATTTTCTCGAAAACTGTGGGGGTGACAAGGGAACCAATTTAAGTACGGTAATCAACATTGAATTCTCTATAATTTGTATGAATTTCATGAACGCACATCTTGGGGTTCTGATTTTACGAGGTATGTAAAGAATTGAGGATGCATAATAAAAAAACATTTTTTCGAAACTGTAAGGGTGACAAGAAAAACGATTCACTACGGCAACCAACATGAAGTTCTCTATAATTGGTATGATTTTCATTTACGCACATCTTGGGTTTCTGATTTCACGAAGGATGTAAAGAATTGACGATGCCCGATAAAAAAATCATTTTCTCGAAAACTGTGAGGGTGACAGAGAAAACGATTTCACTACTGTAATCAACATCAAATTCCTAATGATTGGTATGATTTTCATGAACGCATATCTTGGGGTTCGGATTTTACGAGGGGTATAAAGAATTGACGATGCCCGATAAAAAAACCATTTTGTCGAAAACTTTGGGGGTGACAAGAAAAACGATTTCACTACGGTGAACATCATCAAATTCTTCATAATTGGGGTTATTTTCATGAACGCACATCTTGTGGTTTGGATTTTACAAGAGGTGACAAGAAAAACGATTCCATTACGGTAATCAACCTGAAATTCTATAATTCTTATAATTTTCATGAACGCACCTCTTGTGGTACTGATTTAACGAAGGGTGTGAAGAACTGACGCGATCCCATTGAAAAAATCATTTGATCAAAAAGTCTGTTAGTGACAGAAATATTTCCGTATAAAAGTGACGTCATCTTAAGAGGTCCCTTTCATAATATGAATTGACATGATTCCAGGTTTCATATCGACTGATATCATGATGATATCGGAATTGATTGAATTCCAGATCACATAATGTATGTTGAATATTTCCGGCCACAGATTTTTGTCCCGGTGCTGATAAATATGTAACCCAGCTACATATTTTAATTTTCCACTACGTCAGCATGTGTGGCTAGAAATCTATGGATAACTTCACACCAATCCATAAGTAAATATACCTGCTAGTATTGGGACCCAACTCGGACTCTCCCACTTCAATCACATGAATTATTTCTATGGAAAATGATATAACAAGATATTAATTGGCCACAAATACCCATATTGAAATTTGAGTTATATCGTACGAGGATCAAACGGTTCATAAAACCGACTGGGTAACGCATTGCCGCTTTGTACTCCTTTTAGCGTTTTCGTAAGTCACATTAAGTCACATGAAAACCACTTTTTTAATTAGTTCAATTGATACGGATTCTGTTTTCCGTGCTAGGTTATTCTCCAGATGATTTTTATATACCTTTGAATTACAGAGGGGGCGAAAGAAGGTAACTGAACGAGTCATGCATTGACCGCCACCTCCGACTAACCTTGTTTCTCAGAGTAAAATTAAATATAGAGGTGCCCTTGCTATTCAAAAACAAAGGATTTGTAGACAACCATAATATCCATCGCTCTCATTAACATAGAGTAAGGGTAAAGGGGATCGGGGGGATTGTTTACCTAGTCCTCTGGGCAGGGGCGTGCAAAAACCAAATAAAAAGGTGTAATGGAATTAGGAAAATATGATTTATTCAATATACCATTGAGTGTATTGAATAAAAACAAATATTTTTTCGAATATATTATATAAAGTTGAAATAACAAATGTAATTTTCATTGGCGGATTACCAAGGAGTGTGTTACAAATCTACAACTTTTTTCAAAAACATTGTTTCAGGATTCCATAACATAAAAAAGGGTGTAAATACTCTAGATAATGAAAAGTTGAAGTAGAAGCCAGCTTTTGACTAAGTTTCAATAAACTCGGTTCAGCTTTCGTCTGTTTGTGTCGGTGAAACAGATTAAAATCTGAGTTTAGTGAGAACGGAGTTTAGTAAAACGCCGTTTATCTGTCTTGTGGTGAAATCGGGCCTAATCTAAACAAACATCAGTTGTGTAATTATGAGAATGAGTGTCTCACTCTTTCTGTCTAAGAGTGGAAAAGCGCTCATTTGCCTACTTCCCCCTCAGTTTTTCAACTCAGTTTTACACCCATATGAATGTTTTTTCTGAAGAATAAGCTAGCAAGCAGCACAAAAGTCATATAGATCAACATATTGTAGAAATTTCGTATTTATTAGGCCGGTAATAGAGCCAAAGAAAAAATAAAGCGGCAAGCTGCCACCCTTCTCGGCTTTATACTTCCTTTGGTCTTATTAAAAGTCCGATGTTAATCAGATTTTGATATCATATGGGCCCAATAAGTATCCTACAGGTTCCTTGCTATGTTATTTTTCGAAAAAATAATGTAAGCGAATGTAATTTGTTGTTCGTCTTAAGCAAAACTATTTTCAACAACTTCGATTGATTCTAAATATATCAATTATTCATTTAATACAAGACTTATATACAAGTTAAATAAGTAAAAAAATGAATAAACATAGAAAGTACATTAGTCATAAACAGAGAGTAACTTACACAATAACTAATAATATAACAAAAAGTATAATCCTTGAGGTTTGCATTCATACAATTACTACAAATCATACATAAATCTGTATCACACATTATCAATGATTCTATATATATAATCATATATCATTTATGAGAATTAACCTGGCCTTGTGCCGAAAAATTGATATCGGAATATCTTATTATTTTAAGATATTTTCCAAATACTTAATGTAGGAGGCCAGGCCATAGTTGTATATATAGACTCAACGAAGGCGTTCGATAGGGTAAACCATGATATATAATGCTCTTTTCCCAGTTAATTTACTTAATGATTTAATTGTTATTGTTTGAACTTCTCTTAACAAGGAGACATTTTTATAAACTAATACGATTCAGACCCAGAAAAATCTTTTATGAATTTGCAATATCTTGATTTGCGATACGACCATGTGTTATATGCATACAATGATATGAAATAAACGTACAATGATTATACAAAACTGTCTTATTGCCACGAACGGTTGAAATTTCAGGTAGGTATCTTATGACTGAATTTCTTAGATATTTCTAAATCTCGGGTTAAAGAACTGTATGCTCCAACTGCCTGGCGGTAATACTGTTAATATTGTTTAAATCAATTTTTTATGGATTTGCAGACAATGTTTGAGGAATATACTATTGATTTTTGAATAATATGGATTTTGTTAGTGAAGAGAGTACCCTTGTGTTTTCCAAGATCGAGGTTCCGTAAGTAGTGACATAATTTTTTTTTTCCAAAATCTATTTAATTAATTGATACCCATGAATAGCTCTTCAATAAAAAGTCCTCATTAAAATAATCGTAGATATTAGAAGGAATAATTTTCAGAGTTCTGATTATGAGAAAGTTATTCAAATTTGAGACCAAACATTTTTACCTGATTGGATTAATTTTTTTTTTTTTTAATTAATTGGAAATTCTTCAAATCTGAAACTGCATTTAAATAGATTATACATACATAGGTAAAAATTAACAAAGATATTTTTAACTATAATTCAGTTTTACTCACTCCTCGTTAGGTTGTTCATTATGTTCATCTCTCACAATTTCCAAAATTGCTTCTGGAGCTATAGCTGTTGGAAATGATTCTTCCAATCTGAAATATATTATCATTTATATGAATTGCTTGATTGACTTAAGGTGTAGAAGGATGATATTGGCCAGTTTCACTCAATATCACAAACGGAATATTTATCAGAAGGAAACGTTGCTTATAGTCGTCTCAAATGATACTGGAACATTTATGTTCTACTTAATCACATACCTATTCTCAGACAGCTCTGAGTTTTGGGAATCATGAAATTCCATAAAATCTGGTGCCGTAGCGGTTGATAAAGATGAAAATTTTGTTGACCCTGGAAAATTTTGGAATTTTAATGGATTTTTAAATAAATTAATACAATTCACAGGGTACCAGTTTGATTTCTCTATTGAAGAAAATGTAAAAACCCATTTACTCACATTTCACCTTGATCAGTTTCTATATCCCTATCAAATTGCGGAGAATTATCCGTTTCTACAATGTGTGCAGGTTGGGAAGGATCATTAGTAACTTCATTCTCAATAAATGGATAACATTTTTCTTCATAAGAGTTTTTCCTGGCGAATGAACAATGTCATTCGGAATATTTTTCCAATATCTTCCTGTCTAGACCATAAGTTCAGGACATTCTTATTTTCAAAGTCACTATTAACACCAAAGATATATTATCAGTCAAAATACACTCAAAATCATCGAAAAACTCTAAAAACTGCACAAACATAACCTCGGCGCCAACAACAAACGTAAATACGAGCACAAACAAATTAAAGCCTACAAAAAACGAAACCTTCGATATATTAAAACCCGATGATACCCGATCAGGTATTACCCGTTTTTTGGTCCAGAGGACTAATGTAAATATAAACAACTATATTTGGCATCATAAACAAGGACATAAAGCCCTCTCTATATTTATTATTACTCTGAGCTTGTGTAGTTTTACCATAAGGGTACATCGTGTGTGAGATATCGTTCACCTGAGTAACTTTTTATTCGTCAAAATACATACACAATGAACGTATATTATCGTTCAGATACCACAAGTAGAATAATATTTCGAAACATAAATGAAGATTCCCTTTCCAGGTACCTATTATATTGATTGTGGTATCTAGATAACGTTGTACTATAAATACAGAAACTTCAATGCGGTAGAACTCCGAATACCCAATCTAACAAACAAAGAATCCATGTCCTACATTACGCCCCGAACAATCTATTTTGCCTTTTTTCGATCGCCCACAAACCAATAAGAACTACAAACAACCTAAAAATTCCAGCCCAACAAGCCGTACGAGCATCGACACTGAGTGTCGTAATTGGACAGAAAAGAAGACCGTTACAGGGGTAGAAAGAGACGATAAAAAGAATACTGCAAAGAGGGGTAGAAATGTTCGTTCTTATTCGCCCGGGAAGTTGTAAAAATGCCGTTCTTTTATTCGCTTTCCCCACTGACTAGCCGGTTATTTTTAAAACACACCCTTCTTTATACCGGAGTAAGGGTGGTAGGGGTTGAAAAGGTCAGACGAGATCCAGGCGAAGAATGCTTCAATATTTCTCGAGAGTTCCTTATTTATTCTCGATCTTGAAAGAAGTCCGGGCTTGGGGTGGAAATGAAAAGATGGTGAGGGGTAGAATGTCAGATGATAGTGAAATACTGTAGGGGTGTTTGATAATGATATATTGGGCGGAATGATTGTTTTGTTCTAGACAAGTGCTCGAAGAGGCCTGAGAAAAGGATAGGTTGATTGTATTCACAATAATTGCGGGTCATTGAATTTGGAATTTATTTAAATGAATGCCAGGCAGTAACCATATATTGATTCAGAGGTGCGGAAAGTATATGAAAATAGATTCCACCATTGAAGTCACGTTGATCATTTCTTGGGAATACATTAAATTATTTTCATAATGATGTAGATTTTGCACGTACCTTACTTACATTTCTATTTATAGAGAAGGATAACTCTAATGAATGGATTATCGAAGTAGGTAATATCTATTATATAATAGCTATTAATATAATTCGAAAACATGTAAAAGAAGTCCATGGATAACACAAGGTCTGGTCAAATCCATAAACAAAAATACGAACTATTCAAAGTAATGAAGAAACATTATACACAGGAAAATATCGAAATCTATAAAAGCTATAGGAATAAACTCAATGATTTGATGAAACAAACAAAAAAAGATTACTATTCGAAAAAAGTTTATGAAAACAAAAACAACAATAAAACTCTATGGGACAGTTTGAATGAAATGATAAGCAAAAAAACCAAGAAGTATAATTAAAGAAATAAAGAGTGATGGAAAAATCTTAAACAACCAAAATCAAATAGCAGACGTGTTTTGTAAAAAATTCTCCGGTATAGGTAAAATTCTGGCGGACAATATAAAGAGTAAATTAAACAACAGAGCATCCGAAGAACCACAAACACTAGAAAGAATACCCAACTCTATAGTTATGATGATGACTGATGAAACTGAAATAGTTCAAACAATTGAAACATTGAAAGACAAAAAAGCTCCAGGAGTAGACGGTATCAGGTCGGAAACGTTGAAATATTTAAAAAACACCATATTTAAACCTCTTTCTTATATAATAAATAAGGCAATCACTGAGGGTATTTTTCCGGAAGTCTCAAAGTGGGAGTAATCACCCCCATTTACAAGAATGGCTGCCACACAGACCCATTAAATTACCGCCCTATATCAATAATATCTAGTCTAGCGAAAGTTTCCGAAAAAATTATAAAAAAGCGCCTTGATAGTTATCTGAACCGGTTTCATATACTCTCTGATTTACAATTTGGATTCCGAGAAAATAGGTCAACATCGGATGCTATAGCCAGGTTAATAAGTACTATCAACAACTCAGTTGATAAAAAGCTATCTTCTATGTGTATCTTTGTTGACCTGGCTAAGGCGTTCGACACTGTTGACCACATCAAATTACTCCAGTACATGGAAAATATTGGAATTAGAGGAAACTCGCACAAATTGTTCACAAGTTACTTACAAAAAAGGCAACAGTGCGTACGTATTGGAGACGAGCTGAGTGCTATGCGAACAGTAGAATATGGAGTACCCCAAGGCACAATCCTAGGTCCCCTCCTATTCAATATATATCTAAACGACATATTCCAGCTAAACATCAGAGGAAAGATCACAACATTTGCAGATGACACAGCAATTTTTTACGAAGCTGCAAACTGGCAAGAGCTGAAACAGATTGCTGAGATGGATTTAGGGTTCATCTTCAGCTACCTTGATGATAAACTTTTAACCGTTAATTTAAAAAAAACATTATTTGTACCTTTTTCCACTTACTCCAGATACTTACCTGAATACAAAGAGCTGCACATAAAAAACAACTCCAACGAGAACCTAACAGTGAAATCTGCTGAAAATATAAAATACCTTGGCATCTACGTAGATAACCACCTCAAATGGGACAAACATATTGAATATGTGATAAAAAACTCAGACCAATGATATACAGATTTAAATTCCTATCAAACACTTTACCCCTGAATTTACTGAAAACATTATACTTCTCTAGTTGAAAGCCATCTAACGTATGGTATTATAGCCTGGGAGCAACGTCAACTAATTTCAAGAATAACCTGGAGAAAATACAGAAGTATATACTGAAAGTTATTTACAAAAAACCTCGCCAATACTCAACAGATATTTTATACAGTGAAACTCGAATTTTCGACATCAACCAGTCTATACTAGGATTATTTTATTGAAACAACATAAAGATAGGAATACCTCAAAGCATACTGACCATGTGTACAACACCAGATATAACACCGATAGCAGGATGATTGTACGTCGCCCGGAAAAACTATAGGCTTGAGTTGTTTCACTTACCTTGGTCCCAAATTATATAACGAATTACCAAATGTAATCAAAAGATTAAACTCGCTCAACATGTTCAAAAATAAAATTAAAAAATGGATCCAATCCATTCCTAGAAAAGACATACACCAATTTATAAATAGCCAAAATACCACTTTTGTTCTAAAAACGCCATCTTCATAACTCCGCCCCCCCCCCCAAAAAAAAACTATGCAACTGTCACCATGATATGTGATTACACGGTGTGGATCAATGTTACAGTGTTTTCCATGCACAAGGCTTCTTTTATGGGATTACACTATCATTTATTCATTCATTTTATTCACTTTCCAATTATTATTGTTTAGTATTGTATTGTTTGTATATTGATTGCAGTAGACATAAAATCATTAAAACTATTTTATTTTCATTTTATCTAAGTGATTACTTATTCTGCACACAGCCATTAGGCTTTTTTTTTTTTTAATTTGTATTTGTATCTTGTCAATTATTGTGCGAATAAACGTCATTATAACGAGATTATTATGCGATTTATAATAGTCGAGGACATTGCTAGGTGACGAGGCAACAGCCGAGTCACCCGTAATGTCCGAGACGGTGTTAAATCGCTAATAATCGAGTTACATTCAAAGTTTTATCGTATCATTGACAACGGCGATGCAAAAATAAAAGCAACAAGGTTTTATGTCATTTCATTTTGGCATTTCAAAAAGTCGTCATTAAATAATGCAAGATTTTGATATTCCTGACGATATATTAGCTGCAGACAACACTATAAGGTTGAACTTGCTTCCGGACATATCTAAAATCCATTATGAAAAAGAATATCGGCAGTTTTGTGAATGGCAAAACAAAGTACATGTTTAAGGTGCAGAAGAAACGGTGTTGCTGGCGTATTTCCCAAAACTCTCTGAAGAATATTCTGCTTCATCCTTATGGCCGAAATATTCCATGTTACGACTTTAGAACTTTAGAACTGAAGGAAAGAGTGGAACTCGACAAATACGGCGCCTTAATACGTTTCATGAAGAAGAAAAACGTTGGAGATAGAGCAGAAAAATTAAAAATATTTACAAGAGAACAAGTCAACGAATTTGTGCGTTCTGCCCCAGACGAGGAGTTTTTAATGATGAAAGTGGCTTTTTTAATTGGAATTGGAGGAGCCTGTCGAACCAATGAATTAGCGAAGATGACCACGGAAGATGTTGACGTTTTAGAGGACAAGCTGATTGCTACTATTCCCGACTCAAAAACCCACAAGAAACGGATTTTCGCTCTGGTATCTGACGGCGAAGTCAATCCTGTGTCCATGTTACTCACCGAAGATATATTAGACCTACAAGAACTTGGTGGATGGGAATCGGCGAAGGTTGCTATAGAGGGTATTTAGCAGAAAGTGTGACCAAAAAGGATATACCTATGATCGTGGACTCTAAAGGCAAAGGTGTATCCATCAAATTTGAAAACTGTCAAAATATTGTTTTACATGTTATGAAACTAGTTCTAATATTATTTGGTATCTAACGTAGTATACTTTCGTAACTAACGTATTAAATTATGGTAACTAATGTATTATGAGTAACTAAGGTTTTATGTAGGTTTTGGTACGTTTATGATGTTTATCGTATCATTGAAGATTAAGACATTTTTATATGAAATCTTTATTAATAATTATTAACATCATAAACGTACCAATACCTACATAAAACCTTAGTTACTCATAATACATTAGTTACCATAATTTAATACGTTAGTTACGAAAGCATAATACGTTAGATACCAAATAATATTAGAACTAGTTTTCATGAACATGTAAAACAATATTTTGACAGTTTTCAAATTTGATGTCAATGTCAAAATCTTGCATGATTTTAATGATTTTTTGAAATGCCAAAATGGAATGACATAAAACCCTGTTGCTTTTATTTTCGCATCGCCGTTGTCAATGATACGATAAAGCTTTGAATTGTTATGTACGCCACTGGTTTATTCAGTATCTGGAGTGATATATAAATAAAGAAGTACTTGTGTGGTGGGGGTAACATTTCCGAACACAGAAATCAGTGATCGTTCTTGCTTGTGAAGTCCAAGTGTATCGACGTTACGATATTAATTATAATTCTTCAAAGAACCCACAATCTTTCATTTAGTGTATTGAGTTAAATACACAACATTTTGGCGACGAATTCGAGAGAATTATACATATCAGTTTCGAGTATACAACGAAAAGTTGTCAATTGGACAGTGACAGAAATCGGACAATTTTTGAATGAAACGATGGCCCTGATAGGTAATATTGAACCTTTCAACGGTGGAGCCGAAGAATTTGAAACCTATTTGGAACGGGTGGAGCATTTATTCAAGGTTAATATTGTTCCAGAGGAAATGAAAGTATCTCTGTTCATTACCCTGGCGGGTACACAAGTATACCAAACGCTGAAAAATTTGGCAGCTCCGAAAAAGCCTAGTGAGCTGAAATATACCGAAGTGAAAGAGTGTCTTTTGAAGCATTATTGCCCACCTGTCACGGAAATCTACGAGAGATTCATCTTCAATAAATGTCACCAAAAGTTAGACCAAAGTATTGCAGAATATATAGTCGAATTACGCAAATTGGCTAACACATGTAAGTTTGGATCGTTTCTAGATGATGCTCTGAGAGACCGGTTCGTTTGTGGGATGCAATCAGAAAATATACAAAAAAAAACTCTTGTCTCAAGTCAAATTAACTTTCACAGAGGCATGTCAGTCAGCTCAAGCTTCAGAGTTGGCGGAGAGGCAAGTTAAAACGTTATCAGACTGCGATACTAGTTGGAGTGTCAACTACGTTCAAAAGCAGAAACAAAAGTTCAGGCAGCAAATAAGGCCAAAAGAAGTTGTTAAAATCAGTCCGGAGGAAAGGCAGGAAAAAAAGAATCCAGTGCTGAAGTTGCGATAAATGTGGTAGAAGTCATCCCAAAGATGAGTGTCCAGCAGTCAGATGGAAATGTTATTTTTGTTTCAAGTTGGGGCATGTTAAGCAATTATGTCCATCCAAAAGAGCCACGACAGTAGCCGCAGTTGAAGAAGAAGGTCAGAACGAAATCTCGTTTGAAGAAGTAAACAGCGATTTGTTCAATTTGAATAATATGCATGTCAGTTTAGCTGCACCACATCATATCTGGTTGGGTTTGAATGGTTGAAAAAAAAAATCAAACAAATGGTTCAGGTAGGTATTCTGAAACCTGTGAGGCATAGCGAATGGGCCTCACCCATCGTAGTTGTATCGAAAAAAAATGGTGATGTTAGAATTTGTTCAGATTTCCGTATCACTGTGAATAAAGCACTCAATATTGATCAGTATCCGTTACCAACTCCAGAAGATATTTTTGCAAGTTTGGCAGGGGGTAAAATCTTCACGGTTTTAGATTTGGCAGGTGCTTATCAACAGTTAAAAGTTCATCCAGATTTTCAGAAATTTCTAACCATCAATACTCATGTTGGTTTGTACCAATACACGAGACTGACATATGGAATAGCATCAGCGCCATCTATTTTTCAATCAATTATGGATCAAATTTTGAGCGGAATACCTAATGTTAAATGTTATCTCGATGATATCCTGATAGCAAATAATAATTTAACGGAAGCACGAAGAACTCTAGAAATTGTCTTGAAAAGATTGTGTTACTTTAATGTAAAGGTTAATGGGGAAAAATGCAAATTTTTCGAAAAGCGAGTTGAATACTTGGGGCATATGATAGATAAAGAGGGGATTCATCCAACTGAGGATAAAATACGTGCAATAAAAGAGGCTCCAGAACCTCAAACTTTAACTCAGTTACGAGCGTATCTTGGTTCATTAAATTATTACGGAAAATGTATACCAATGTTGTCAACGCAGTTGAAACCTCTTTATAAATTATTGGAGAAAAACGAGGATTTCAAATTTGATCTTGTCTGTCGCAGAGTTTTTAAACTTAGTAAAAATTTAATTGCGACGAATCAGGTTCTCGTGCACCATGACCCAAATAAAACAATAGTAGTGTCATGTGATGCAAGTTCCTATGGTGTAGGGGGTGTTTTGAGTCACAGGATCGATGGTGTTGAAAAACCAGTGTTATTCGTGTCAGGCACGTTATCAACCGCTGAAAAAAATTATTCTCAACTTGAAAGAGAAGCTTTAGCAATCATATTCAGCGTTAAACGATTTCATAAGTATTTGTACGGTAGACAATTTATATTGGTATCTGATCATGAACCTTTGAAGGTATTATTCAATCCTGATAGGCCCATTTATGTTATGTCGGCTTCGAGAATAATTCGGTGGAATGTAATATTATCAGCCTACGATTATAAGATAGAATATCGTAAGGGTTCGCAACTATTTGAATCGGACATGTTGTCTAGATTACCTTTACAGGATTCAACAGATGTTGATAGTTCTTTGAATTCATTCAATTTGGTTACAGAATTGCCGTTATCATATGAGGACATTGCGGAAGTTTCACGCACAGATCCGATTTTAGTAAAGATAATGGATTATGTAAAAACCGGTTGGCCTTCCAAAGTAGATTGTAACTTGAGGTCTTACTATTTGAAGCGAAATGAGTTATCCGTTGAAGAAGGGTGCCTGATGGTGGGTATTAAAGTTGTTATACCGCAATCCTTGCGCCAAAACGTTTTAGATTTACTTCATGAAGATCATCTGGGGATTGTTAGAAGTAAAATGTTAGCTAGATCTTCATTCTGGTGACCAAAAATGCAAGAGAATATCGAAACTCTTGTAAATAACTGTGATATATGTCAACTAGGTCAGAAAAATCACGAGAAGTTTTTGATATCCTGGCCAAACACTGATAATGTATTTCAAAGAGTTCACATTGATTTTTTTCATAAAAATGGTTGTCAATTCTTGTTGATTGTGGATAGTAAATCGAGGTGGATTTATATTCATTCAATGTCGAAGGGTACGAATATCAAGCATACAATTGAAAAATTAAAATTAACTTTTTCTATAATGGGATTACCAGATACTATTGTTAGTGATAATGGACCGCCATTTAATTCGAACGAATTTTTGAATTTTTGTCGGGCTAACGGTGTCAATGTGTTGAAATCACCTCCTTATCATCCACAATCTAATGATTTGGCTGAACGTCATGTACAGAATGTAAAATCAGCTATAGACAAGTTTTTATTACAAAAATCCACTCTCACAATGGAGCAACAGATGGTTAACTTTTTGTTTAGTTATAGAAATACTCCTTGTACCAGTACAGGATGTAGTCCTAATGATATGATTTTGAAAATCATGCCAAAAACGCGCCTCGACTTATTGAAACCCAAAAAAGGGGGTAAAGTACTTTTCAATAAAACTTTCGATTTTGTCAAACCAGTAATTCTCAATGTTGGAGAAAAAGTTCTGGTGGGAAAATTGGGTCCATATATTGACGATAAATGGAAAGAAGGTTACATTCTTAAAAATGTTAGTGCAGTAACATATCTTGTAAAAATGGATAATTAAATTTTGTACAAGCATGTCAATAGCTTGAGAAAATATCCAGTTCACAGAGATATAACAGAACCAGTGAGAACAGACCCAAATACATCAGGGTTTCAATCATTAGGTGTTCCCAGTTCACCAAGTATAACACCGAATGAAATTTGCCCCAACATTGAACAAAATATCAATGACTCCAATACAAGATTATCAAATCCTAGTCCGAGTTCAAGTTTCACTGATCTCAATCAGGATATTATTAGTCCAAACTGTTCAAAAGATGTTGAACCGACTCTGAGACGTGGTAATCGTATTCGGAAACCACCTCAACGTCTAAATTTGTGAGTTAGTTTAGTGTTTAGTTTGATTTATTTATGTAAGGGAGGAAATGTTATGCACGCCACTGGTTTATTCAGTATCTGGAGTGATATATAAATAAAAAAGTACTTGTGTGGTGGGGGTAACATTTCCGAACACAGAAATCAGTGATCGTTCTTGCATGTAAAGTCCAAGTGTATCGACGTTACGATATTAATTATAATTCTTCAAAGAACCCACAATCTTTCATTTAGTGTATTGAGTTAAATACACAACATGAATGTAACTCGATTATTAGCGATTTAACACCGTCTCGGACATTGGGGTGACTCGGCTGTCGCCTCGTCACCTAGCAATGTCCTCGACTATTATAAATCGCATAATAATCTCGTTATATTAATAGCTATAATAATTATCAATAAGGATTTCATATAAAAATGTCTTAATCTTCAATGATACGATAAAATAGGAAATTGATCTATTTGGCAACTTACTATAAAATAATTGTATTACATACATTTTACGAAATATTCATATTTTTTTTTGTGATATAATATTGTCACATAAGGGGTTGGCGAAACCGTTATTGTTACTCAAAACATACAATTCACACCAATCATCAGAATTCCGCTATGTGCGTGGGGTTGGAAGAAGATAAAGAATTGAATATACCCAAACAAATTGCTATTAATAATGTTTCAAACCTTATGGATAATATTCCTTCAAGGGAAAAGCTATAGGATATACAAGGTGTTAGTGAATAAGTGCGACGAACTTCAGGGAGTGATTCTGCATGAAAAAATAATGACAGTTTGCTTTATAACTTCTGTCCGCAAATGCTTCTTTTTCCGAGATACGGGGTGTTAAAGTTTATCTTAAAAACTGACTATTTATTTATTGCTCTGAAACCGGTCGAGATATACAAATGAAATTTGGTGAGTTGTAAGAGGTAGTTATTGCGCATTTTTTGACGTGCAATTGAGAGTTTTATGTTCATCATTGGCACGCATACGGGTGATGTTCTCAATTAAAAAAAAGGGTGGTACTCCACTTTGTGACAAAAAATCTCTCCTGCCTTTTTTTCGTATGGGGCGCCGTTTTCATGCAAAAAAATTAAACATCCCAACGCGTATTTTTTATTTCTTCAATACTTTATCAAGAACTATCTAATACAATAACGTTAAACCAGAACAATAGCAGAAAATAACACTAATAAATAAATAGGCGCAAAGCTACAACAAATGTTCAAAATGAACTCCCTCAGACGTGATACAAGATTCAACTCTTCGCTTCATTGATTGTCGTATTCGCACAAATATTCCTGGTGTATTTCTTATTGTGTCACAGCCGGCTATAATTCGATTCCTCAGGTTTTCAACATTTTCAACGGGAGTGGAATGAACTAATGACTTAAGAAAACCCCAAATGCAAAAATCTAGGGGATTTAAATCCGGAGATCGAGCAGGCCAATGTTCCGTACTTCCCCTACCTATCCAACGATATACTATATCTAAGTGATTACGTACAATAATGCTAAAATGTTCTGGTGCACCATCATGCATGAACCAAAAGTATTGTCTCAGCTGTAGAGGAATTTCTTCAAGAAGAACAGCTGTAAGAAATTAAGGTAAGAGTCCCCTGTTAGTCGTTGTGGGAGGAAATATGGACCGATTAAATGATCATCAAGTACCCCAAGCCATACATTTACTTAAAACTGATGCTGAAAATAGGCTTCAAAGATTCCATGTGGATTTTTCTCAGCCCAGAGGTGATTGTTATGGAAATTTCAGCCTCATCAGTAAACAAAACGCCATTTGAAAAATTAGGAATTTGAGCTATTTGATGAAGAATCCATTGGCAAAAAACTGGGCGCGAAAAAAAGTCTCTAGGTAGTAGAGCTTGCACACGTTGAATATGAAACGAATACAATTGCTGTTCTTTAAGAATTTTAAATACAGTGAAGTTGCTTACATTTAGTATGTTGCCAAGTTTTCGAGTACTTGTTTCAGGTGACTCCGCAATTAACTCGAGAGCTGCTTCTTCTAGTTGCACAGTTCGTACTTCTCGAGGGCGCCGCAGTCAGCCGTTTGTTTCTTAATTGTACCATTTTCGCGCAAACGTTGGTGAAGACGAGCAAATATTGTGTGATGGGGTACCCTACGTCCCGGATACAACTCAGCATACAATCGTCGAGCTTGCCGACCATTTCCATTACTTCGACCATACACAAAATGCATGTCTGACAATTCCGCATTTGTATAATTTTCCATTCTTTTCGATAAAAGAAAAATTAATTACTTATTATCATTAATGTTATACCAAACAAAAAGCTTCAAAATGTAGAAACGCTAATTTGACATTCCGTTGAAATATTCGTATTTAACAGAATGTTAACAGTAGCCTACTAGCATCGCTACTAGATAATGTATAAAGTAATGACAAATACGCGTTGAGATGTTCAATTTTTTGCATAAAAACGGCGCCCCATACGAAAAAAAGGCAGGAAAGATTTTCTGTCACAAATTGAACGAGGACTTCATAAATGATGAATTATCTCAGTTGAGTACAATTTTTTTCTTTAAAAAAATTGAGATCTCACCCCTATGCGGCCAATGATGAACATAAATTTCTTATTTTCATGAAAAAAAATGCGCAATAACTACTTCTTGAAACTAATCAAATTTTATTTGCATATCTCGACCGGTTTCAGAGCAATAATAAATAGTCAGTTTTTAAGAAAAACTTTAATACCCTGTATCTCGGAAAAAAAAGCATTTGCGGACAAAAGTTATATAGCAAACTGTCATTTATTTTTTCATACACAATCACCCCCTGAAGTTTGTCGCACTCATTCACTAACACCCTGTATAAGTTTTCCCTCCTCTAAATGAAAAGACATAATTTCAAAGTTATCACATATTCAGGGCATCCTACAAAAAACTACTTTCTTACGTAAAAACTACATCAATAGCGCATATAAAACAGATAATAATTTGAGTAAATTTCCAAAAAACAATAAACATAAAACTGGGCAACCTGATATATCTTGAGTATATGAATTATCTTCTGGTTCTTGTGCAAGTTTCTACATAGGCCAAACAGACAGCACATTTGAAACACTTATCAGAACATAGGAACTGTTTCGTCAATGGAAAAACAAATTAACTTTTACTACTCATCTTTGACTGAAAAACATTGTTTTGAAAACAATTTCGAAATATTACATAAGAAAAAAAGATTATGAACTCGAATATTCTAGAAAGTTTGGAAATTAATAAATGCAAAAAGTCACAATATTTGCTTGATAACCAGATCAAGTTAATTAATTCTCCTTTGTTGTATTTGTATCGGCCGCATCAATTCAAAATTTGAAATGTTTTAGGTTATTTCAGTTATTAGTACCACGTGAACATGCAAGTAGGTATTCACATGGTACTTTGTGGCAAAACACGGCAACGATGCAGTTAATATTCGACAAAATAAGAACATATCGTTCGAAAATACATTTTAGTGTTTGTGAGCTAATTTCTGAGAATAATTTGGTTGATTTTTGTTTATTGATTTTGTGATTTTATATTCACAGAAAATGTATGCGATGTGATGTGTGCGAAAGCCAATTTCGAATTTGTGATTGAACGTTGACATTCCAGAAGTAAGCTACCAGTATCGTACATCTTGAAGGGTATTCATGTTGTAGAGGAAAACATTCTCAATTGAAAACTGTAAGAAACGGCATGAATCTACGATTAGAAATTAGGTAGGTATATCATTTTATTTTTCTACGACTGTCACAAAATACCTCCATTGTATGTTCAATGATGATTTCTAAATGTAGTACATTGTATACTCCTTTTCATTATGCACTAGTTGCTGGGCAACCAGGTAACATTGGCGTTACAGACAATATAATCACAAACATAAGTGACCATTCAATATTTCTTTGACAGAACGATACTATAAAGGTATTTCGAAATTAGTTCAGCATGGAAAGTAGTGAAAGAAGTTTAACACCGCCAAGTGTTATGGAGGCAGCAAATAACGCTCCATTAAATTAAGTGCCTGAAAAATCTAAAGAAAAATACACAGTTTCGTATACCCTATTCATGGACTGGTGCAAAGAACAGAAAACTAGTTCTCGTTCAGAGAATGTTCTGATGGCTTACTTTGGAAATATATCAAATACATTTAAATCCTCCACTTTATGGGCACACTATAGCATGTTAAAAATGATGCTAAGTATCAATAATGGCGTGAATATCAGTAAATATTCCAAATTGAGAGCATTTCTAAAGCAGAAATCAGATGGATACGAAGCAAAAAAATCTAAAGTTTTCACAACGAAGGAGATTGATACGTTCATCAAAGAAGCCCCAGACAACGAATACCGTGTAGCAAAAGTAAGTTCCACAACAATCAGTTAATTAATTATAATTTGTTTATATTTTTTTATTGCAGGTTGTACTTATCATGGGAATTATGGGTGCTTGTAGGAGAGATGAGATATACAAAATGAAAATTCACGATTTTAAAGATTTAGGTGCCGCAGTTTTGGTCCACATTTCAAACACTAAAACAAAAACTTCTCGAAAATATACTGTAACGGGAGAATATGCTAACATCGTGAAAAAATATTGGAATCTGCGACCAAGTAATGTCAACGATGCTTATTTTTTTCTAAATTATCAGAAAGGAAAATGCACTGTCCAAAAAATTGGAATAAATAAAATAGGAAATATGGGAAAACAAATTGCTTCATACTTAAAACTTCCGAATCCTGAGTTATACACCGGCCACTGTTTCCGCTGATCTTCAGCTACAATATTGACAGATAGTGGCGAAGATATAACGACATTGAAACGGCATGGTGGCTGGCGCTCTACAACAGAAGCTGAGGGTTACATCGAAGAGTCCCTGACTAGTAGAAATAACATAGCCAATTAAATATTAGGGTCGATCAATAAGTTGTTCCATCGACATCAGTTACAGAAAATGTTAATAATGTCAACTTTTCCCTTAAAAAAACGGATTCTATTTCCCCAAAATTTGTTTTTAATAATTGTACCAATGTAACATTGAATATCGCTGATAACAAATGGAAAGATATTTTTTCGCGATTATTGTAGTAGGTGCTTAACACATTCACCTAGTACGTTATTTTTTCAATTAATTAATAAAAGTACCTTTCTCATGTTTGTTGTTTTTTACTCACACTGTATATTATAACAGTCGTAGAAAAAGTATAGTGTCAAACTCGCACGGAATGACCATTTCCTACTCGTATGATTTGCAGCACTCGCTTGCAGCTCGTGCTGCAAACTTTCATACTCGTAGGAAATGTATGTCATTCCGTGCTCGTTGTACAATATACTATTTTTAGTTAGCTGAAATAATGATAGCATTACATTTTTGTAGATTGTTTCATTGTTTCACGAAACGTATGTTGTGATAATATCACCGAAATCACTCGTTTGCCTCGTTTTATTTTTTGTCGTACACGAAAAGAGTAGAATTATCCAAGAAGAGGGTGCAAAACTCATGGAGGGTTAGTGAAATTGATAGTTTTATACGTGACAGAGCAAATTAATGTACTGCGAGGGCATACTTCCATATTTCGAAGGATCTTCATCGGTTATCAGTAGAATCCGATGTAATCATATGGTAGAGATGTTTGAATTTTATCGAGGGTAATATCATAAGTGCTAGGGGTTTCATCGCTCAACATTTCTTGAAATTTTCGTTTTACAGATTTATTCATTCACAATGATCATTCACTTTTCCTGAACTCACCCAAAAACCTGAAATATATATAAATTGTTCACTATCAGATCAAGTATGCTTGTATCTGGAACCGATAAAAAAAAAGTTCCTTGGTATGGGATTGAACCCAAGCCTACCACCTGATGGACTAACATGCTAACCACTGCTCTACGAGGACTTTTATCGATATTATGGAAATGACACAATTAAATTATTCATTGCCTTGCCTCAAAAACTGAGGCTGTAAAAGGTATATTTGAATTCAAATATCAAATCATTGTATGTAGTGAGTTCAAAATCCTTATTCCATCAATTTTGAATTTTCTGCAAAACAATATCTAATCTGTTGGAGGTTTTATCAGTACAAAACAGCGCGAAGACGTTTTATCACTATAAAACTGTTCTGATTGGTTCTCTGTTTGAAAAAATTTCGGTCATTTGATTTGAATAAAAATTAATGAGGGAAATAGTCTATGAAAAGCGTCATTAGGAATAAGAAGCGGAAAAAACTTTGGCTTCTTTCGCGTTGTCAATACCAATATTGCTTCATAAAAACAACCTTTTAGGGCCGAGGCACACATGCAATTTTAAGTAGCGCGATTATTTAGTCGCAAAAATAGAGCATATGGCATTAAATATAAATGCGCGCATATTCTACTTCATAATCACAGCGATTAAAAAGATGCATCCTATTCTATTTTGCAGCCTGTTCTATTTTGTCGTGGTTTAAAATGAATCACACGGACTGGTATGGACCTGCGCGCATTTACGACTATTATCGTACTTCATTTACGGCCGTGGCTGTGTGTTTACTATCCTGACATGTTATTTTCAGTCCTATTACCTATAATATTCATCAAAACTGTTCACGTTCATCCTACGGTAATTAATAGCAGTTTATGTAACAAGTAGGTACGCAAAATGAGGCTTTCGCGGACGAATCGTAATGTAACGTAATATGAAGATGAGTCCGCGAAAGCCAATTGCGACTTGATTCATGCAATATTTTTTTGCATGAGCTTTCCAAAGAATGTTTCATGTATCAATACGCAAATATATTTGTAGGCAGCACCGGCAGAAGGCCGTGTGAAATATCGAATCAGATTTTTTATTACCGACGTGTCAAACGTCAAATAGTTCAACTAGTCAATAACATTTGCGTTTGTTATTATGTTCTCTGATTGTGTTTTCAGTCATTTTTTCCTAACGTATTATGTGGATATACAGGGTGAGTGAGAAGTACTTTGACAAACTTCAGGAGGTTAATCCTCACAATATGAATTGTCCAAATGAATATATGTCCGGAAACGCTTCGTTTCTAAGATACAGGGTGTTGAAACTTTATTTTTATTTTCGTTTTTTTTTAAATAACTTTCGAAATACTGACCTTTTTGAAACGAAAATTGGTATTGAGAGGTTTTTTGAGGTGTCGAATTCGACCCTGTTGTTATTATTGCTCTTACTCGTAGATGGCGCCACCCACACGTATTTTTCTTTTTTGAAGATTCATAACTTTTTTAAGCGTACTTTTAGCACATTTTTCAGAGGAAAAATAAATTTCTCTGTCATATATATACATAAAAAAGCTACCCCTGTTACAAGTTACCCCTATAAGCAACCGTTTTCTAGATATTTGTACTTGAAAATTTCAAGTCGATTATTTGATAATCAATGCGTGTTGAAGTTATTACCATTATTTTGCATTTTCACCAGAATGCTTAGGAAATGAATTTGACGTTTAAGTAAGTAGTTTTGGTAATTACATATTATGTGACAGTTAACCGTTTTGTTGTTTTGTTGAAGTTTCTGTAAGTTTTGAAACTGTAATTTTGAGAAAATGGATTATTCAAACACTAGTGCTCATTTGGCCGATATGCATTTCGTTTATGGCTTTGCGGATGGCAATGCGCGCGAAACAAGACGTATTCACCAGAAGCGATTTCATAATCGAGTACTGCCTTCAGCTCCAACATTTACCGGTCTCCACCGTCGTTTGGCAGAAACAGGTAGCTTTGAGAGGGCAGCTGATATTATTGGAAGACCACGAGCAGTCCGAACCCCAGAATTGGAAGTTGTTTTGAACGCTGTCGAGGAGAGTCCAGAAATAAGTACAACAATAATTGCTGAATCTCTCAGTCCACAGTTTGGAGAATTATTTACGATAAACAATTTTATCCGTACCATATTCAAAGGGTACAAGCTCTTTTGCCACGAGACTTTTCCCAACGCATTACTATGTGTCCGTGGTTTTTGATAAAATTGGCTGGAAATCCTTAATTTTCAAGAAATGTACTCTTCATGGACGAGGCAAACTTCCTGCCGAAATGCTATCAGAAACTTTCATAACAACCATGTTTGGGCTCTGGAAAAACCGCACGCAGTTAGTGAAAGACATCATGAGTACCAATTTTCTGTAAATGTATGGGCGGCGATAATTGATAATTACTTGATAGGTCCTTTCTTTCTTCCGTTTCGACTGAACGTCGCAACTTACAGATACTTTTTAGAAAATGAATTGCCGGGACTACTTCAGAATGTACCATTAGAAATTCGTATCCGCATGTGGTTTATGCATGATGGGGATCCGGCCCATTTTAGCGTTGTAGCCAGGGAATTCCTTCACACTGTCTATCCAAATCGATGGATCGGTAGGGGTGTAGAAGAACCTAACCAGGCGTGGGCACCAAGATCCCCAAATCTAAGCCCGCTAGATTTTTATTTTTGGGGACATTTGGAGTCACTAGTTTATAAAACTCCATGAGCGAACGGGAAAGATATAAGAAACCGAATAGTAGACGCCTGTGAAACAATAAGAAACACAAAAATAATTTTTGAGCGGGTACGAGATTCAATGACTGAAAGACTGAATGCCTGTATCTTCACTGTAAAAAAATAAAATTTGTAAAATTGTTTTTACCCGCTTTCTTAGTTGTTTGACCAACCCTCAGAAGTTAATGAAAACTTGTACGAGTTAAGATCACGGGGACCTTACCTTTTATAGTGGGATCCGAAACCACTCTTGATACCTTGAGAAATTTTTTCACCAGCTGCGGGAATCGAACCCGCGCCAGGTGGAAACAGTTGACACAAGCCCCGTCGGTGGACCCTTTGAACAATTCACTTGAATACAATTTAGTTTCCTTTATTTTATTTCATTCTACATATTCAAAATGTCTTGAAATAAAATGTTGATATTTCTTGCAAATTTTATTAAAACAAATACAGATTTTGCACCCTTGCTACAAAAATGACTATTTGGTAATAACTTCAACACGCATCGATTATCAAATAATCGACTTGAAATTATCAAGTCCAAATATCTAGAAAACGGTTGCTCATAGCGACTTGTAACAGGTGTAGCTTTTTTACGTATATATGATAGAAAAATTGATTGTTCTACTAAAAAATGTGCTAGAAGTGTGCTCAAAAAAGTTATGAATCTTCAAAAAAGAGAAAAGAGTGTAGGTGGCGCCCCCTACGTGTAAGAGCAATAACAACATCAGGATCGGATTCGACACCTCAGAAAACCTCTCAATACTGATTTTTGTTTGATTAAGGTCAGTGTTTCGAAAGTTATTTATAAAAAACTAAAATAAAAATAAAACTTCAACACCCTGTATCTTGGAAACGAAGCGTTTTCGGACATATAATTCATTTCGACAATTCATATTAGAATATTGTGAGAAATCACCTCCTGAAGTTTGTCAAAGTACCTCTGATCACCATGTAGATAGTTGAATATAATACACTTGTAAGTAAATATGACAACCATTCAGGAAGATACTCCAAATTCGAAAGAAAATTGTAAATGTATCCAGAATACAGCAAAATCCTGTTTTCCTCTAGTTTGACATTCTAATCGTGATTGCTAGACGTCGTCCACTTCGTGGTAATCCTGAATAGTATAATAAGTGACATTTGGAATAAATGAAATATAAAATGTTATCATCCAATGAATGTATGTAGGTTCCGGTGTGAAAATTGAAATTTGATTTGAACCCAAACTGAACCATTGTTCGTAAATTCTTGTAAGTGGATTATATTTTGTTTGAATTTACTATCATTTTGTCTGTTCGAAGAAAGAAAGTGTGAAAGTCATCATGTTTGTACCTACCGCAACAATAACCATTGACAATTTTTCATCTGAATAAATCTAGCATTACTGCGGCGAAATGTTATCGGTTCATAGTTTTTATAGTATTCACAAACACCCGTTAATGTTCAGTTATGTTTTATGAATGAATAAAAGTCTGTAAAAGTTACATTTTACGGATTCCCAAAGTTGCCGTTTTGGGGGGCGATTACAAAAAAGTTTTATAGGATGATCTCTCAAGTCACTATAAATTTTGTAGAATTGATCTTTTAGCAACTTTTTACTTATTCGCTTTTTGCGTGTTTCTCTTGATTTCTATAATAACTGAGCTACCACACAAGCGGTTTCTATAAAATCCATGTTGGTAATAATAAAGTTGCGATTAATCAGCCGCAAGTGCGCGGTCCGTTAGCGATCACGATTTTTCTGTCGCTCTACTGAAAACCGCATATGCCTCGGCCCTGATCAATACTGATAATTACTGATAAATGTTTCATTTTTTTATCTTATTTAAAATGAAATACAGGGTGAGTCAATATGATTCCCGTGGTCAATTGCTTTGTTGTACATCACTATTTTGAGATTTTAGATTTTTTTTGCCAAACGGACCATTTAAGACTATCTTCCAAAATCATTCTCATTCATACATCATTGAAGCGTGGCTGATTTTTTTTATGGAACACCCAGTATATTTTCATATATGCCGATCCGCTGTTTCATTGGCTGCTCAACGGTTTTTTCAATTTTCAATTCCGTTTCGGCGTTGCCAAGTTAAAAAAACTATTTTGTAGACTGTTTTTGAAACATCACCAGATATTTAGTGAAGATAATTTGGGACTCGTTAGTCGATATGGTGATATTTTGATTTTCTCAAATGGAAATGAATATTTTGATTGCAATCAACTGCTTTTCAATGACTCTATACTTTTCATTCTCAATGTCATGTACCTACCTAAAAGAACCCGTTTCCAAAATATTCTACATCCAAAAGATGGGAATTTTTCCAAAGAAAATATTGACAATGTTCGTCTTTTGTACCACATTCGGAATTAAACTTCACATAAAAAATCACATTGACCCAATGATAATACAAAAAATAATTTTTATTCGAATGCAACAAAGAAAAAATAATTAATGCAACAAATATTCAATGTGTTTGCCATTTTCTCCAATAGACACTCTCAATCTATTACAGAATTCATTTTTCACACGTTCCAGCATAACTTCTGTAATTTATCTGAAAGCAGAACGAATTCCTGCCTTCATGTTTCCAGAAGTTGTACGTGAAGTTTAATGTTTTCCCTTTGAAAAAAATCCGGTGACCTTGGAGGCCACTGAACTGGCCCTCCTCTATCTATCCATTTTCACAGAATTCGTATCAATGTATACAACAGTCTTGTAATATGCAAGCACATCATCTATTGCCAATGGAATATATCATCTGATGAATTAACTGACTTTGCAACATCCTTAGATATTTTGCTCCATTGAGATGACCGTTAAAAAAAAGGGCCAATCACTCACCGTCCAATGATGCCTCCTCAATCATTCAGTGATTGGTGATTGACATATCTAATAAAATGGGGAGTTTCAGTTGCATAATAGTGCATATTATGCCGATCCATATTGCCATTGTTATGGAACGTGGCTTCGTCCGAAAATAGAACATAATATGTTCTTGGTTGATTTTATCTACACCCCATTGGCAATACCGCATTCACTTTGGAAAATCTCTTTCAGTCAGCTCCTGCATCAACTGCATATGATATGGATGGTAAAGAAAGTTTTCTACCGTCCAAGAAACACTACTTTGAGATATTCCCAACTCCCTTCTCAAAATACGTGTACTCACATGGGGATTCTCGATAATAATGTAATATTGAGTATTTTCATCATTCGTTACAGCACAACCACGTTAAAACTTTTTGTAAAATACTTTTCCGATTTTCCCAAATGTTGTTTCTTCTCTCAGGAAACTTTTGTTCACATAATCTAGATGCGAGGAAGCAGTTAGCATCCCTTTCCGCCAAAACACAAAACACTTGAACCATTTCCTCTACAATAATTCATAATGCCACAATTGTTAACACAATGTAGTTTGACAGTTACCTCTACTCACAAATTCCGATAATAATTTTTTTAGCGGCAGTCATAGATATGCTCTTGAAGATGGAAAAATCAATTGCAACAGCATTCAGTATCAGCCTTTTTCATGAAAAAACATGTAGGAACAATTATCTGTAACATTGTTGCTATTGAACAATTCCTTTGAATCAGAATATCTCGGAAACGGGTTGTTTTAGGTACATACACCTGGTGTGAGAAGTGTTGAGTCATTAAAAAGGAGTTGATTGAAATGAAAATATACAGGGTGTTTATTTAGAAAAAAATCAAAATATCGATGTTTGAAAATGGCCAAGTTTGTTGTACCGAACACCCTGTACAATTTATTCCAAATTCATAGTATTTGCAATTGATATCACCATATCAACTAACGAGTATGTACCGAATTATCTTCACTAAATATCTCGAAATGTGAAATAGGTGATTTTTCAAAAAAAAATCCGTTTGGCAAAAAAATGTAAAAACTAGAAATAGTGATTCACAACGGAGCAATTGACCTTAGGAATCATGTTGACTCACCCTGTATACTAAGAACAGTTCTTTTAAAATATAATCAAGGAGAAATGGAGAAAATATCTAAATAGCTACTATATTTCCATTGAAGGAATCACATATGCCAGTAATTGGAAAATGTATGTCCTAATTCATGATACAACTGGAATTGACAAATACTTGTTGATTGATAAACATGATGAACAATGAGAAATATTACTTCGGGTGGGTTAGAAATCTTCTTGTTCGCCTGATTCAATTATGAGAGATCAGTTCAGGTTGAAGCAAAGAGTTCAACGGATTAGAAAAAAAAGTCAGTCGGAAACTGCTTGCATAATTTTACAAATGTTGAATGTTCTGAATTATGGTAGTTCTATAACACATAAACTAATAAAATCGACTATTTTCAGTATAAAAAAGTAGAAACTATTCATAACCCTCATAAAATTACTCACGTATCCGTCGGTCACGACCATTTCCTAAGAGACTATTCGATGTAGAAAGTTGAAATTTGGCAGGGTTCCACAGTTGAAAGTAAAAAATCTGAAGTCAGGAAACGCTGATCGTGGTTTGTTGTTGGATGGGGAAAAATTTTCCGGTTGAGGAAGTGTGCTCATCGGCGTCAGTGTTTAGCCCTGGTGGCAGAAAAATTCCTACGTAAAATCAATAATTAACAACTGAAAAATTATCTATATAAACATTTTGGAGGGGGGATATTTGATACATTTTTTTGTTCACGGTATCTTTTGAAATGTCTGATTATAAAGATTCCAAAACTTTTTTTTTTCAAATTTTATAATGCTGGAAACATTCTCATCGAAATATCACCTCACACTATTTCTGGAACATGGCTCAACAAACCCTACGTAGAAGTCGACTATTACCTCACCCTGGCAACGATGATTTCAGGAAGTATCAATATCATGGAAAGCCTAATAGAATCCAAAGAAACCTGGAAACAATCTTTGAATGTTGTCAGGTTTATGTCATGACAAATAGTAGGAGACCGTGGGAGGTCGACCTTCACCGATCTGATTGAGACATATTTTTTATCAAATATAATTTATAAACAAATATGCCCATGATAACTTGCCTATCGAAAATTGTTCATAGCTATTTTTAATTGAATTAATTTTAATCAATTTTCTTTCATCACCTTCACTCTTTTGATAACCGAATGAGTTTCACCTCAACTGATAGTTTTTAACACACAGGATATGCCTAGGTAGGCTTGCCTACTTATTTCTGTGCATGGCTACCTGGCAGGCAGATGTGAACAGGTAAGTCATTATAGGTAACTACACCGATCTGTTAACCAATCGAAATTGATATCATAGGTAAGATAATTTAATTACAAAACCAATCGTATAGGCTTGCCTGCAAAAAATCGTACATAAAATATTATTGCCCAGCTATAAAGTTTTAGAATTTTAGCTATTTGATAGGTGCGAGAGAGAAAGTAGAGCGTCTGAGGTCCGTGTGATAGAACAGGACACAACATAGCAGCTGCACGCTACCTGACCGTTGAATGTATCCGAGTGCGCATGCTCGTGTACATGTGAGTGACAGTGACAGCATTTATGTACACTCGACAGTAATTTTGAACTCTTTTATATGCTTTGTAATAAACGCTTTCAACAACATAAATGTATTAAATTTTATTTTTCTATAATGATGATTTTTTTTATTTATAATACTAAAATTTTAAAAGTAACACTTATTCTTTCCCGATTTACGGCATTTATTTGATTTTAATAAAAAATAAATTATTCTTTATTTAATTTTAAATAAAAAATAAAGATTTTTTATCATTTTTAAATTTTATAATTCAGCTTTGAAATGAAAAAAAAAGTTAGTTTTTTTTATTCATTAATATATTAAATGATTTATTTCTGATTATTTCATAGCTGTAAGTATATATAGTGTGAAATAATACAACAATTGTGATCGAAATTAGAGCTATAATAAATTAGAGTTCAAAATTACTGTCGAGTGTAAATAAATGCTGTCACTGTCACTCACATGTACACGAGCATGCGCACTCCGATACATTCAACGGTCAGGTAGTGTGCAGCTGCTATGTTGTTTTCTGTTCTATCACACGGACCTCGGACGATCTACTTTCTCTCTCGCACCTATCAAATAGCTAAAATTCTAAGACTTTATAGCTTGGCAATAATATTTCATGTACGATTTTTTGCAGGCAAGCCAATACGATTGGTTTTGTAATTGAATTATCTTACCTATGATATCAATTTCGATTGGTTAACAGATCGGTGTAGTTACCTATATTGACTCACCTGTTCACATCTGCTTGCCAGGTAGCCATGCACAGAAATAAGTAGGCAAGCCTACCTAGGCATATTCTGAGTGTTGAAAACTATCAGTTGAGATGAAACTCATTCGGTTATCAAAAGAGTGAAGGTGATGAAAGAAAATTGATTAAAATTAATTCAATTAAAAATACCTATGAACACTTTTCGATAGGCAAGTTATCATGGGCATATTTGTTTATGAATTATATTTGTTAAAAAATATGTCTCATCGAGTTATCAGATCGGTGAAGGTCGATCTCCCACCGGCTCTTAGACTAAAAGAAAGACAGATTAGAAATCAATAATTGATGGACAGCATTCATATTGAAATAATGCTCAAGCGGATGCCGATGTGTAGAGATAGGTGTAAGGAAGTTTATTTTTTGGTAGGGGGTTCTTGGGTTTGGGATTCTTGTGTTAAAAATAAAACTATCCTGTTAGATATTAGGCTTTGTATGGCAACGCTGTATGGGAAGTTGATGTGTTTATTAATTTACCAGCACCTCCAGGTGGACAGTATGTATTTGAACTCGGAATAAAGAACAATCAATTAACGTGGTACGCTAGAGTTTTATTTATCTATTCATATTAATAGTACATAAACAATTGTTCGAGTAGTAAAAACATAACAGTGGCGACGAGCTTTTTTTTTGGAACCTACGAGCAAGTGGAACTACCTAGTTGTTAATAAAAAGTGTAATTATTTTTTTTTTGACATAAAAAGTTTAAAAAAAAAAAAATGTCGGAATTAGTTGGACTCTTGGGAACCTTGAACGTGTTCGACTCGAAAATTCAAGGAAAGACTGAAGCAGTTTTTTATTGCCAACAAGATATCCGACGAGGAACGAAAAAAAGCAATTCTTCTGAACACATTATCGGAAAATTGTTATGTTCTAGTGCGAAATTTATGCGTACCTGTATTGCCGGAAAATAAAAAGTTTGATGAGTTAATCAAATTGTTAACTGAACATTTTTCACCAGTGAAATCACACTTCGCAGAACGTTTGAAATTTTATACGGCGAAGCGTGAATTGAATGAAAGCGTGTCCGAGTGGGAGGCTAGAGTAAAATGTCTTGCCTCAAATTGCAAGTTCAGTGATGAACTAAGTGTGTTGATGAGAGACATATTTGTTATTGGAATCAACGATGAGAGGCTGATGGATAAATTATTTGAAGAAGATGCTTCGAAGGCTACAGTTACTCTCCAAACGGTGGTAAAAGCGGCCCTAACCAAAGAATCAGCTTTGAAAGAACACGGCGCAAGAGGTAGTCTTGGTATTAGGAGTTTGAATATCAAGACAGAGTCAGATATAAATTTTCACCGCCATAGCCCAAATTCCTCGGAATTACGGAGTAAAGCTGTCAACTCGGCGAAGTCAACATACAGTTATGGAGGTGGTAGCAGCACCGGCACCGGTAAGGTTCTTGGCAAGAATAAAGGGGTAAGCTACAGAAACCGTCCGCAAGCACCATCACGTTCAAGTAAGTGTTTTGTATGTGGACGTAACAATCACTCAGCGACCGAGTGTGCATTCAAAAACTGCATTTGCCATAGATGTGGAGTGAAAGGTCACTTAGCCCCCCAGTGTAAAAATGTTTCTCAACATTTTTTGAGCGCTGATTCTGAATCTAATAATGACATTTCTGATTATTCGATATTTTGCCTACACGATTCAAATGATAATAGTAATTTGATTTCAAATGATTTAGGTGATATTTTTTTTGTAAATCCAGATTCCACTGATGAAAGTGGTAATGTTAAGCCCACTTTCATAAATATTTCAGTTGAAAATATATCCATTAGTTTTGAGGCTGATTCCGGATTTGCACACTCAGCAATTTCTGAGAAACTTTATATTGAACATTTTCAAAATAAAATATCATATGTTAACGATTCAACCCTGAAAGATTATGTGGGTATAACATGTCAACCAATAGGATTTTTAAATTTAAATATTATGTATGAATATAAGAGATATATTTTGAAAACTTATGTCATAAAAAATGGTGGACCACCACTGATTGGTAGAAATGGTTTGAAAATGCTAAATTTTGGTATATGTAAAATTAATTTTAATTCAATTAATACATCATCAAATCAAATAGGTTCTTCTGACATTTCACACCTGACAAATAAGTATAGAGATATTTTTGATGAGAAATTGGGTACTTTTAACAAATTTAAAGTTTCGTTAAAGTTGAAAAGTGATGCCATTCCAAAGTTTTCCAAGCCTAGACCCGTTCCTTTTGCATTGAAACCAAAAATTGAATCGGAATTAGATCGATTATTGAACAATGGAGTTTTAGTGCCTGTTGATTTTTCTGAGTGGGCGACTCCAATAGTTCCGATTTTAAAACCGAACGGTAGTTTGAGAAGATGTGGTGATTTTAAGGTTACCCTTAACCCACAGTTACAAGCGCAGCACATTCCGTTACCCAGAATTGAATATTTGTTCACAAAGTTACAGGGTGGTCAGAAATTTTCCAAAATAGATTCGTCTGACGCCTATCAACAGGTGGTATTGTCAAAAGAATCACAAAAATTAGTTACTATTACTACCCACAAAGGGCTGTTTTCGTACACACGGTTACCCTACGGAATCACAAGCGCACCTAGTATTTTTCAAAATATCATGGAACAAATGTTCATGATGCCTGGCGTTGTCTGTTTTTTGGACGACATTTTGGTAACAGGTCGAAACGATCAGGAACATATGGTGCGCCTGGAAAAAGTTTTCCATAGATTGAAGGAATGTGGGTTAAAAGTAAAAACACAAAAATGTTCATTTTTTCAAAAAGCAGTTCAATACCTAGGACACGTCATCGACAAACAGGGTATTCATACTTCTGGAGAGAGAGTGGAGGCAATTATAAATGTTCAAACCCCAAAGTCGATAACCGAGTTGAAATCATTTCTCGGTATGATAAACTTTTATTGTAAATTTTGCCAAATTGTTCGGAAGTTTTGCAGCCTTTGTACAGCTTACTAAAAGGACTGTGAATGGATTTGGTCGCCAGACTGTGTAAAAAGTTTTGAAAAGGCAAAACAATTGTTACTATCCACCGAAGTTCTGTCTCATTTTGATCCGAAACAGAAAATAAAATTAACTGTTGATGCATCTCAATTTGCATTAGGTGTTTCATTGAGCCATATTTTTGTAAATAATGTGGAAAAACCGATAGCATTTGCTTCGAGACTTCTAAATTCGGCTGAGATTAAGTACTCACAAATTGAAAAAGAAGCTCTCGCGATCATTTTTGGAGTGAAAAAGTTTTTCCAATATTTATATGGACAAAAGTTTCTTTTGTATACAGATCATAAACCTTTATTGACCATTTTTGGGGATAAAAAAGGGTTACCTGTATTTGCAGCAAATCGACTACAACGCTGGGCTCATATATTATCAGCGTTCGATTACGAAATTCATTACGTTAAATCAAGTATGAATACTGCGGATTTTTTAACGAGGTTACCTCCGAAAGTTGCAGAGTCATCATTAGATTTTCAGAATGAAATGTCTTATTTATATTATGTGGAAGAAACCACCTTACCGATAGATTTCAAGCAAATGAAAAATGAATCATCCATTGATCCCCTTTTGAGTAAGATAATTTTTTATGTAAGGAATGGTTGGCCCATAAAATGTCCCTGAGATGAATTAAAACCGTTTTTTATGCGGAAAAGTGAAATTACGACCGAACAAGATTGCCTCATGTGGGGTTACCGATTGATTGTCCCAAAAAAATTTCATAATTTAATTTCGAATGAATTACATAGCGCCCATATGGGAATCGTAAAAATGAAATTGTTGGCACGTTCCTATGTGTGGTGGCCATCTATAAATAGCCAAATTGAACAAATTGCATTAGGATGTAAAATTTGTAGTGTTCATTCGGAACACTACATTCGGAACTGGCCCACCACACCGTGGACGAGGATTCATGCGGATTTTTTCGGTCCATGTTGCAACAAATATTTTTTAGTAATCGAGGATTCCACCTCTAAATGGATTGAATGTTTCGAAATGTCCAATATCACTGCCTCAAATACTATTAAAGTGTTTCGAGAAGTTTTCTCACGATTTGGGCTACCCTCGGAAATTTGTACAGATAACGCAAAAACGTTTACTGGCCAAGAATTTCAGATATATTTATCATGCAGTGGTATAAAACATTTGACAGGCGCGCCATATCATCCTGCCACAAATGGGCAAGCTGAAAGTGCCGTCAAAATTTTGAAAAATGCGATTTTAAAAGCTAAAAATGAAAAATCGAACTTGGAGTGTCATCTCATCATTAATCGTTTTCTCTTTCAGTATAGAAATACCCCGCATACCACCACAAATGAGACACCTTCTAAAATTTTATTTGGAAGAAAATTGCGCACCAAATTTGATCTCTTAATGCCATCTACGAAAGATATAGTACAAATGAAGCAAAACTATCAAAAGAAATACCATTCGAATAAAAAGGATGTGTTTTTTAATTTAAATGATAAGGTGTGGGTGAGGGATTATCGCGCTCACACTCAAAAATGGTGTACAGGTATTATATACAGGGTGTTAGGTCAAAGAACTTATTTGATAAGAACTGATTGTGGGAAAATATGGAAAAGACATAAAAATCAGTTGAGGATAAACAAATCTACAGATCCAGGTCAATTAGAGGATAAAACGTCTGTTTCATATATTCCACGATCAGCAATAGATGAAAATATTGTATCTAATTTAGTTAGTGAAGTGGGGGAAAATAGTGCCAGTGAAATGGATGTGGAAAGGGAAGAAACAGAACAAGTCGATAATGATTCTAGGTTATTAAGACGCAGAAGTAAACTCAGACAACCTGAATGGTTTGGTCACTGAATTGTAAATATTGTAATATGTTAATAAGATATTGTTATTTCTTGGTGATGGTATAGGGATATTTTAAAGGGGGAGATGTTAGATATTAGGCTTTGTATGGCAACGCTGTATGGGAAGTTGATGTGTTTATTAATTTACCAGCACCTCCAGGTGGACAGTATGTATTTGAACTCGGAATAAAGAACAATCAATTAACGTGGTACGCTAGAGTTTTATTTATCTATTCATATTAATAGTACCTACATAAACAATTGTTCGAGTAGTAAATACATAATACATTATTTTAGACGATTAGCCTCTGGCCGGAGGCATCTTCAGTAGGATTTTTTTCCTTCCATTGTTTTTTTTCTCGTTATAGTTAACAATGAGATCTGGAAGGAAAAACGTTTTGAGTTATAGTGAAAATGAAAATGAAAGTGACTGACATGTCCAAGGGAGAAATGTTTAGTCTGGGGAAGGGTGCGGTAAAAAAGGATGTTGTACATAAGTTGGCGATCATCATTGTTGAGATAACTCATTTCATATGGTCTATATTTATTGTTTGATAATGTGGTATGTTTTTGCTATACAGCACTTGAGTGCGACGTGAAATTGGCAGTGTATATATTCGACAGCGAGAGCAATGTGTTTGGGGGATTTTGTTTTGCAATTAATGTTGTTGGTGTACCTGTTGGGTCGATTTCCATTCTTATTTGAATGGGAGGGGATTTTTGGGGGTGATAGGTGTATCGTTGCTGGGAACTTGTTCAGTATTTATTATATTTTTTAAACTTTTTATTTGCTGTTATTGCACGAAAAAAAAAAGGATTTGTTAAATTAACCAAATTTATTTGATCACTCTTATTGGCTTGATTTAACTGAATAAAATTAATACCAAAACACAGATGTGTTCGATTGATGGAATTATTATATTGCGGTGACAAAATGGATTTCTCAATGCAATGCTAAGATTTCTTTGATTTGACTATATGTTCATCAATCCAAACAATCTCCAACTGATATTGATTGAACATTTGTTTCAATACAAATATATTATTCATTTGAATCAAACAACAGAAATGGATTGAATAATAGTATATTGATTGAATTATATGCGTTAGATAGCGAAGCTTTCGCACAACTGACCCTGACTTATCGAATATAAAAGCCAACTATCATCATTGTGACGTCCGGACTTAAATGTCCGGTATAGGCTCTCATTGCCATATTTGTCAATTCAGTCAATTAACAAAATGAATACTCATTTGAATAGATATTTTCAGTGAAGAAATCAGCTTATTTTGTTGAATTGACATTTTATTGAATTTATCAATAAGACATAAATACTTGTTTGAATGAATATTTTTGTTAAAGCAATCAACAAATTCTGTAGATCTGATTATTCGATTTACCAAAGTAATTATTTGGTTGGAACAACATTTCTGCCAAAACTAGTTATGAATAGAGTTGGTCGAGAAAGGTATTTGGTTCATGCAAATTAGTTTCAGTTGATTGAAACTTTAAATTTGATCCATAACCAAGAAATAAGTTTACTCATTTTGAGATTATATTTTGTCGTGCATATACGAGTCTTTCATTCGATTTTATTTTATTCAACAATTATTTTTTTCTGTGTGTACTGACTATTTGTGTAAGGTGAGGTATATGGGAGGTATTCGTGGGAACATGTGGGACCTATAGTATCGTGTGCTAGCATTGGCTGATATTATGTATATCTATTCTATTATTCATGGCGTTTTTTTTTTAATGTAAATCATTTCTTTTATTATTCTTTGTTCTCAGTTGTTTTCGTGGGCAAGCATTTTTGTGTTATCGAAATTCGGGTTGTGATTCTCGATTAGGATATGTTCGTTTAAGGCCATACTGGATACTTCCATGTACTTGTTCCCATTTATTCTATTACTTAAAAGTTGGGAGGTCATACCGATATAAACTCGGTTGCAGTCGTTGCACGGGATACTGTATATCAGATTAGCTCTCTTCATATTTGGATCTTTAATTTTAATAGGGGTATACAGTTGTTTAAGTGAATTATGAGATTTGAAGCTAGTTTGTATGTTGTGTTTATTTAAAATGTTTTTCAAGTTCTCTGATAGGCCCGGTATATATGGAATGGTTGTGAATGTGTTACTAATGATATTATTCGTGTTATGTTGTATCGAATTATACATTTTATGGGTTCGTTGTTTTATGATTTGGTTCATTAGGTGTAAAGGGTAGTTATTGTTCATTTTCACCATAACACAATACGTTCTTCCTTTCAGATCTCATTGTTGACTATAACGAGAAAAAAAATTAAAAACCAATAAAAGGAAAAAATTCCCTACTGGAGATGCCTCCGGCCAGAGCCGAAACGTGTAAAATAATGTAGGATAGTATTATTTTCAACATAAGAATCCCAAACTCAAGAACCCCCAACCAAAATATATGAATATATGTATATACATATATATATATATATATATTATATATATATATATATATAAATATATATAAATATTTATATACTAATCGCAGTGGAATTTCATTACATATTCTAAACAGGAGAAGTCTGTTATTTTCGATAAAATTAAAAACCTAATTATTTCCATCGCAAGGAAATAACGAACTGTTAGTTTTCATGAAAATAAGAGGTATAAATTAAATCACCTAACGCTGCGATACTCATTATGTTATGAAGTAATTAATCAAACACACTCGTTATGGAACTTGATGGATTCTTATGAAACCCTCAACTGCGTTCGTAATAATTTGTGAAGAGATTATATAATGTAGGGAAATTTGTAGTCGTGAGAAAGAATGACAAAGAGATGTCAAAAAATACATATTATCAATGAACTGTTTAAAATCAAAAGGGAAAAATACCTTTTTATCATCTACAAACATGCCTTAAGAGAAAGTCCTTTCTTCATTAGGTAGATTCCACTTTCAGTTTACCAACGAAATGTCTTCAAGGTCAATGAATTTTTCAGGAGGATTTCAACTTCGGATACGTTTATATAATATGGGAACATTTCGCATGCAAACATTGTATGGTGCAAGTCAGCAATCGAACACAAGTACACATCACCTTCCTAACATACCGTATATTTATTACATTTAATCATGTATGTGCTGTGTATCAAGTTGTCATGGATCACGTTATCAATATTCTTGAAGTAAAATACGTTTTTGCAATTTGAAATAGCTTTCATTGCAAATACAATATCAATTGTGTATTGGAATATCACACTGCGTCAACAGAAAGCTTGATTCAGAATGCTTTGTTTCATTTTTATCCGTCATGTAATTTTTTTTTTTAAAATAACAATTGTTTTACAATACAACATATGAGTAAAATTACAAATAAGTGTATTGCCAATACAAAATATAATACAATGCGAGTAATATACCAAGACATGTGAGGAAACCTACCAAGATGAGTCGTAATTTTACAATCTTCATGTAGTAACCCTACACGAATTGTGATTCTACCGAACTGTCAGTTTCCAATCTGAAGTTCTTAAAATTTACAAACATTGTGACTTGATTTACTTTTTTTTGTGAAGTTACAAAAATATATTGAAACTGAAATTACTCTGAAGTCATTAAAAGTATACAAATATTTTCATTATTTTTATAACCCTGACTTTACATGAGTATTGTAATTTAACTGAATTTTTCATTTTTTTTACCTTTTTTGTAATATTACCAAACTGTTGGTCGGTTTCCAGTCGGAAGTTTAGAAAATTTAAAAATATTTGTTTGAAGGTTGTAGACGATGTAGGTCGCAGATCAACTATCACCGTTGGATGAAAGAGATGCTGCTACAGGATGCCACGGCTAGATTCCAAGAAATCAGAGAGTAAACCTTAGAGGAGGATAATCAACCCATATTTGCCAAGATTGAAAATAGATGCCCGATAATCTGCCAGGAACAAGAGAGGAGGCATCAGAGGAAATGGAATCGAATAGCAGGGAGAACACTGTCTCCACAAACCACAAGCAAAGGTAAGAAAACCATTATTGATATCTCAACTGAACCACTTACAGGAGTAGAGGAGCCCCTCTACAGGAGTAGAGGAGTAGAGGGATTGAACTTTGCAGTTGCACCTAGAACAATACCTATCCTGGACATTGTGAGCTCTGTAGAGTCAACTAGCAGCAGAATGAATCCCATCCAGGCAGAAGAGTTCAGATGGAAAGTGAGAGAGACACTCGAGAAGGAGAGAAATTCCCGGAGTAACATCACTGCAGGGGAACAGAGAACAGAGGGCCCTAAAAATTCTACAAAAGGATTCATCCATAAAGATTCTTTCAGCCGATGAAGGAAACGCCACGGTTATCATGGACACCATAACATATGAGGACAAGTTAGAGTCGATACTCCACAAAGGGAACCATAAACTCTTGAAGAAGGATCCGACACCCACTATAGAAAGGAAGATCTACACCACTCTGAGGAAATTTAAACACTTCATTCCAGACAACGAATGATCACATCTAACGCCACATCACAGCAACCCACCCCATCTCTACGGGCTTCCGAAAATCCACAAACCAGACATGCCACTGAGAGCGATCACCAGCTCACGGAACTCACCAACCTACAAGTTATCGAAATAACTCCTACCGATACTACAACCCTTACAAGGAAATAGCAGTTCATGCGTCAAGAATTCCAAGCACTTCGTTGACACCATCACAGATGTTGAACTTGGACCAGAAGATCGTTTCATCAGCTTCGACGTGGAGAGCCTTTACACCAATGTTCCTATAGAGGAATCTCTCAGTATCATCAAAAGGAAACTCGAAGAAGATAACCAGCTGCACGAGAGGACTGACCTTCCTACCCAAGCAATATTGGAATTACTGCAGTGCTGCCTACAGAACTCATATTTCCAGGAAAAGGACCGATTCTTCTCTCAAGTCGACGGACTCCCGACGGGATCTTCCCGTTCTCCAATCATCGCCAACATATACATGGAGTGGTTCGAAGAATTGGCTATACGGGGGGCAGAATACAATCCAAAGCTATGGAATCACGGAGACAAACATCTCCAGGATTTCTTCTCAAGAATTAACAGAATCAGGGATTCGATCAAATTCACGATGGAAATGGAAACCAACAGTGCCTTACCCTTCCTCGATGTGAACGTTGAGAGAATAGGCAATGAAATCCGCACCTCCGTCTACAGAAAAAAGACACATACGGGGCAGTACTTCGGTAACAGCTCCAACCATCCGAGTTCGACGAAGAGAGGGATCGTGAGAGCATTGGCAACGAGGTGGAATCACTAGATGCCGAATTAAACCACATCAGAGAGGACCTCCACCGGAATGGATATCCCAAGAAATTCATAGAAGAAGTATTGAAACAACTCCGGAGAACGAAGACATTCCGTACATCAGAGGTGTCTCCGAGAAGATCAGAAGGATCGGAAACAAGTTCAACATCAAGAGCTGCTTCCAATCCGGCAGTACTTTACGGAGTTTCCTGACCAAGACCAAACCTGATAACAAAAATAAAATCAGTAAGAATTGCATTTATGAAGTTCCATGTGAATGCGGAGATTCCTACATTGGAGAGACTGGATTGGATGAGCACAAGAAATGGATTCAACGTGGAGGAACATCAAAATCGGGAATCGCTGACCACGCCTGGACTGAGCACCATCGAGTTCTATGGGACGACGCAAGTGTTCTACATAGAGACGAGCATTGGTTCAAACGAAAGTTCAAAGAGGCCGCCTACATCGAAGCCAATAACGCCTTCAGTCAACCAAGCGTTGAGATCAAGAACGTATGGAAACCAGTGATTGCTCTTTCTGGCGGGCTGCAGAGGCACGAAACTTCACGCACCACCACAACGCGCGAAATTACACGCACCACTGCACATGGCGGAATTACACGCATCATTGCACCGACAGTCATATAAATTGGTAAGTAGCACCTAAACTTGTCAGTATTCACCTGAAGACGATTGCAGATACAAGCATTCGAAACGTCGTGAAAACCTTTTAAATCCATTAAGACGATGGACGTCCGAAACGATAGTAATCAATTTACAAATATTGTTTTTTTTTTTTAATTTTTTAAATTTATTGAAACTGAAATTACTCTAAAGTCATTAAAAATTTACAAATATTTTCAATATGTCTACAACTATGACTTGAGAATTGCATAATTTAATGTAATTTCACTTAAAAAAATATTTTTCTTATGCGTTCTGTAATTTTACCGAACTGTTGGTCGGTTTCCATCAGAAAGTTTTTGAAATTTACAAACATTGTGATTTGATTCTCTACTCAGATTTACGAATCAAACGTTGCAAGCCTGTGTGTGTTGAAACTGTGTCTATTCTTTTCCTGGCTTTTCGGGACAATCGGCGTTGACACCGACTAGACAACGCTGTGATTTCGTTACTAAAAGTGACTGTTTAGTGTTACTTGAATTAGTGAAGCGTTCGATTATTTTACAGTCCACAAAAAGCAAGCAACTTTTGAATATTTTTTTTTATAATTCTTATTGGAACGTAGTTCCTTATCGCGCGTTGCGAAAGAGGGCTAGACGGAATAAATTAAGACCAAAAGTTGTAACGAGACTTTCGCTATGGTTGCGGCGTGCGCGTGTTTCTCTGTCTGTCTCTCTCTGTCTCTCTCTGTCTCTCTCTCTCTCTCTCTCATAGAAAGCGAGCCAGTTATTTTCGTTTCGTCTTTCTATTTCACATTGAACAGTGTGGTGTCGCGACGATTATTTTTGTTGAGTGTATACAGGTTTTTTGTACATAATAAATAATAAAGAATAATAACAATAATGAATCCTGACAGTGTTTCTGCACAAGTTCCAGATATTGCTGATGGAGTTAGGTAAGTAGAGATTTTATACATACGATAATAAATGCTTATGTATTTTTAGCAAGTACGCATTATAACCTCTCTTTACTATTGTGCTAACCAAGTCATACGCGTTATAATCTCTCCATTATTGTGTGTTTAGCAAGTGTACGCGTCATAACTTTAATAAATTCAAAAGCAAATTATATTTTAATATAACAATATCAATGCGTATGTATTTAGCAAGCCGTGCGTGTTCTAACCTATACGCTGTTGTGTTTACGAAGTCGAGAGAGTATATATATATATATATATATACACACTCTGTTGTGTTTACAAAGTCCCGCGCATCTTTGACGTGTACAAAAGAATAGACAGACAGAGTGCATATATATATATATATATATAAATATATAAAATATTATAATAACATAAAAAAAAAAAATTACAATTTCTTCACTAATTAATCGAAAGGAACTTCGTTCCATCAGGGTGTCCCTTGACACCTCTCAAGTTTTTGTTTAAACTTGTGTTGATGAAAAATCACCTATTTAAATAGGGAAAAAATAATAATACTTGTGAGATTATTGCTTAAGTAACTGGTAGAAGCTATTGGTCATAATAAAAGGCCATTTGTTGAAAGTTCAAAGAACATGAATTGTTAGTGAGTAATTCAGTAATAATTATTTATCTATTTGATATCAGTAATTATTCATGGAACTTGCATCTCCAGTCATCTGACCATTTGTTCGCTTTATTTAACAATTTTTAATGGGAACTAAATCTTATAGTAAATTCACGATGCAATATACTGAAATTACAAAACATTTTCGATCAAATTCAAGAAAATTACAACACCTATATTGTAATATCAATAAACAAACTTCTGATAGATATTTGGTATAAATGCAACAAATATGTGAAGTTGGAATAAATCGTGAAGTTAATTTACAAAACTAAATTTTATCATTACCATATTATTATGCGTTAAAACTTCCAACGTTTTTTTGTAAAATTACATATACATTTTTAACAGTGCGTTCATTTGACAAACATGTATCAAAGGAGAAAAGTTGAAGAGTTGTTTCCGCTATATGCAGAAATGGGGGTGCTGTAATTAAAAACTTACTTTCGAAAATAACCTGGGATGGATTTTATAGCCTCGACCTTCTTATTTCAAAATTTTATTATATTTTGTAGAATATTCAGCGGCTTCCATCAAGCTGTCAGTCGTAATCTCCTACATGAAATCCAATCCTGAAACTGAAATATGAGTGTTAAAAGTAACGAGAAAAGTTTACTGTACATTAAGAACAGAAGTTGAAGTTCCACAGCAGAGTCATTTAAAATTAAGATTAATTACTGTACTGTTTTTCACGAGTGTGTACTTTAATTATTTCAGACGAACCAACTTATTTAGCTATTTAACTTTCTTACTTTCGAACTTTGGAAACCATATTTCTTATTCAAGCTGAAAATATGGCATCTTTTATAACTTGCGCTCTGAGAGCTCTTAATTTCTATTTCGCTGGAGCAGCCACTCGTTTTGTTTGTTCACTGAAGAATCTGAAATAGTATAGTGGAGAATGGTTCTGTAGGCCATGCACAACCCCCAAAAATTATTCTCACTATCAGAAATATGTACAATAATCATAATAATAATAATTAGTCGAGATTAAATAGATTGATAAAAATCAATATTATTATTTTGGATAATAATGATAATGTATTTAAAGTTAACTAAAAACCGCTTCACTACGATTTTCACAAAAATTGATTTACAAAACCCACGACACGTGTTTCGCTATACTATAGCTTTCTCAAGCGGAAACTTAATTACAATTACCGAGGTTTGATATAAATAATAGAAGAAGGTAATCAGTTGGATATTAGGTAATTAAGTGATTATTGGGCGAAATATTATTCAATTTCTAGAATAATTCAAATTAATCTGGTCATTCAATAAGTATTGTGAATTCTTGTCTCTGTTAATCTCTGAACTCTCTAGGAGATCGAGTTTTTGACCTTTCTTTTCAACATGCAAAAGTTCAAAGTCATTATATGACCATTTTAGTGAAGAACAGTTAACTAAAATCAATGACTTCATTTTACTTGAATGGTTGATCGTATGGATAGTCTCCTCTTCCTGTGGTATTATTTCCAGAATTACTTTTTGAATGTAAATTTTTTCCAGGTATGTATTGGACACCCCACCCCAGCCATTTATTCCATATGATAGTCGAGATTCTATCAAAAAAGGATTTTCAAAATGTTTAGTGAGTATTTCATTTAAATCTACCTAATAGTGAGCACAATGTATTTGAGATATTATAAATGTGAAAATTCCAGATTGAGTGAGAATCTACGGTTATTCCTAAGTATTTGATTTGTGGAACTAATTCTGAATCATTTATTATTATTGTTAGTTTATTAGTGCCCAAATTCCTGTGAATTGTTTTTATAACTAGTTATAGGTAATTACATGTTTTTTTCAAGATTTATTGATAATGATTTACAATTATATTGTTTTATCGAAATTTGTTTCGCTAGTTTATCTTATTTCCATGTATGAGCTTGATGAATATCATCGTATCGTCTGCAGAACTCATTGTTACGTCTAGATAATAGTGTATTTATGCATTTTAGAAAAAGTATTGGTCCTAGGACCTTTCCCTGTGGAACTTCACATTTCAATATTTTATTCGTGCTAATGAAACAATCAGTCTTGACACATTGTTGTCATTCTTCTAGTAATGATTTGCATAAATTTTAAGCGAATCTTCGAATTCCTGTATCGTGCAATATCCCCAACACCTGAGTATGATCTACAGTGTCGAAAGCTTTTGCGAGGTCCAAGAACAAGCTATCGCGGGTTTGCTGTTTTCAATGGCGTCATACATTTTTCCTGATAAGAGTTCTCCGTTGATTTTCATTTCTGGAAGCATAACTGTTTATTTAATAAAATATTATATTTCTCAAAGAATGCTTCTCTATTTTTCATTAATTTTGCAATATTACCCATGAGCGAAATGGGTCTGTAGTCGAACAAAATATTCCGACTTCCTTTTTTGGGGAGTGGTTTGATTACACAGTTTTTAAATTCCGATGGACATATTCCTTGGATTATTTTATTTATGAGGAAGCATAACGGAGGCTGATTTGACACCATCCTTTATTATTTTTGAAGTTCATTATATTTTTTTATAATTTTCATTTTATTTGTGGGTGATAAAAATATGGTTTCTGATATTATTGCTCTTGGATGAGGTGGTAATGGTGGTTAATATTCTTCGCCAAATTCGGCCCCTTATTCAAGAAATAATTATTGTTCAGCGATTTGTTATTCAATATCAAATAAAATACAATAATACTATAATGCTATAGAATGAAATACAATACAGCGTATCCAGAGCAATGGAAAGCTCAAACGTTTTGAAATTTCGAGTTATAATTGGTTCATCCATCAAATAGTTTTCAAAAATTCAACCCTTAAGGGGGTACAATGGGGGTTGAAAGTTTGTATTGGAGTAACGTAAGTTTTCAAGTTAGGGTCATAAACATTGGTATTTGAGGTCTTTGTTACAAATGAAGAAATATATGTTTCAGTGTTTTTGGAAATTTAACCCTAAAGGCGGTATAAAAAAGTATGACCTGAAGCTCAAGCTAGTAGAGTTGATATTTATCAAACTGAAAATAACTTTGAGAGCCATTTCCAGATGAAGCATTCAATAAAAATACAGAAATCTAAATCTCCATCACGTTGGAATTATTATAAAGAGCTCCACAATCATAATACTGGAGCAATGAGATGATTAAAACGCACTAACATGGCATACGCTGTACAACAAAAAAATTGCGAACTCACATGAGAGACACTGAGATCTCTGGGCGTGGTTCGAAATAAAACTTTTGATAACCTTTCAGCACAATTTGATGACTCAGATTCAATCAACAATTTTGTTCGAAGCGTTCCCACGGTGGATCGAATTTAGCAACAAATTAGTCTCTCAGAAATATGTGAACTAATTCCACAAACCAATAATTCCAGTTTTCGGAAGATGGGTTGTGTTGAAGTGAAAGGAGAGATCGATCAAATCAAAAGAAACTCGGTAGGGCTGGACCAAATATCCCTATCACCCAACTTATTGCCTTACATCACCCACATAATCAAAACCTCATTGAAAACCAACACTTTTTCATATGCAGGGAAAAAAACATATGTTCTTCCTTCAGCGAAAATCGCATATCCTTCCGAAGTCACTTGAGACCAATTAGCATTCTACCAGATTTGTCTAAAGTGATTGAGCTCATTATGAAAAGGCATATGGCTTATGTGTTCATGATAAAATTATTCCTGATTTACAATCTGGATTCAGGAAACACCGCTCTCAAACGAGATCTAGATGAAAACAGAGTATGTTGTCTCATATTATTAGACTACAGTAAAGCTTTCGACACAATAGATCACAATGAACTGTGCAAAAATCTAGGCCACTTTGGTTTCAGTGATAACTCCTGTCGGAATATAGGTATCTGAAATGTCGAACTCAATGTGTGAAACTAGGCCATAATAACATGTCAGACCCTCTGCCAGTCACATTAGGTTTTGTTCTCTATATACATATCGGATTTTCCTCAGTCTATATCAATCTGCAAAATATATCATTATGCCGAAGACACGCAATTACAATATAGTTTTTCACTAAATCATATTCAACAAACATTTCAATCTATAAATGCCTATTAAAAAGCGCCTCTAGATATTTCCATGGCTCATAATTTGAATATGAACTTTTCAAAAACTCCTTCGGCTCAAAATGCAAACGTGATATGTGAAAAATCAACAAATTTTACTGAAGCTACAATTTCTTGGTACTGATCTGTCAATAATGACCGAATGCAAAAACCTAGGCTCGTGGATGGATTCTAGTTTGAGATTCGGTGAACATGTGAATCGTCTCTCAAAAATGGTGTATGGAACAGTTAAAAAACTATACTCTCATAGATACTTTTTGAATCAGACATCAAACTCTGTGAAAAATTAATTATATCTCGAATCTCCGTATATGGCCCGGCATCTACACAAGCTGATTCATTGAAACTACAACGCATGCAAAATGCTTGTCTTAAATTTGCAACAGGGTTGAGAAAGTTTGACCATATTAGTGATAAGTTCAGTGATGTGGGTTGGTTGAGTTTGCATCAGACCAGGCAACTTCACATATGCACACTTACACATAAGGTTCCGAACACAAAAACCCCTCAATATTAACTGAACAAGCTCGAACTTTCATAAGGATAATAAGGTTAGAAAAATCGAATTAAACGGTTTTCTTCACATAAAGGATTCAATATAAAATTGAACCAGAAAATGGTAGATCTCAGGTGAAAAACAACTACTTTCTTGGCAAATACCACGCAGAACATTGAATGATATTCACCTGAAAATCCATGCATACTTCCATATAATATCAATGGACATTGAATGCAAATGTTTCTTTCTGATAAGCTCGATTATGTTTAATTTATGTCGTGTTCACCTAACAATCCGCATACCGGTTTCAGGCTTCTTGGCCCTCATCAGTACGGAGTAGTCAACCAGCCAAAAGTCCAAAGAACTCTGGCTGAAGTGAGACACAACGTAAACAAACCATCATCGATCTTGTAACACCTATAGGTACGCCGGAAAAGATAAACTTTAACTGGCGGTACCTAGTGACAGAAAGAAACACTCGAAATCTCCCACCTCGATGGGTTTCTAAATAAAAGATTCCTTCTCAGTAGGATTGGCAAGCCCGTCTAGCATATAGTGAAAGATAAGTGCCATGTGAAGTGGAATGAATAGAAAAATCGAATTAAACGGTTTTCTTTTCATAAAGGATTCAATATAAAATTGAACCAGAAAATGGTAGATCTCAGGTGAAAAAAAACTACTTTCCTGGCAAATACCACGCAGAACATTGAATGATATTCACCTGAAAATCCATGCATACTTCCATATAATATCAATGGACATTGAATGCAAATGTTTCTTTCTGATAAGCTCGATTATGTTTAATTTATGTCGTGTTCACCTAACAATCCGCATACCGGTTTCAGGCTTCTTGGCCCTCATCAGTACAGGAGTAGTCAACCAGCCAAAAGTACAAAGAACTCTGGCTGAAGTGAGACACAACGTAAACAAACCATCATCGATCTTGTAACACCTATAGGTACGCCGGAAAAGATAAACTTTAACTGGCGGTACCTAGTGACAGAAAGAAACACTCCGAAAATCTCCACCTCGATAGGTTTCTAAATAAAAGATTCCTTCTCAGTAGGAGTGGCAAGCCCGTCTAGCATATAGTGAAAGATAAGTGCCATGTGAAGTGGAATGAATAGAAAAATCGAATTAAACGGTTTTCTTCACATAAAGGATTCAATATAAAATTGAACCAGAAAATGGTAGATCTCAGGTGAAAAACAACTACTTTCCTGGCAAATACCACGCAGAACATTGAATGATATTCACCTGAAAATCCATGCATACTTCCATATAATATCAATGGACATTGAATGCAAATGTTTCTTTCTGATAAGCTCGATTATGTTTAATTTATGTCGTGTTCACCTAACAATCCGCATACCGGTTTCAGGCTTCTTGGCCCTCATCATATGGAGTAGTCAACCAGCAAAAGTCAAAAGAACTCTGCTGAAGTGAGACAACGTAAACAAACCATCATCGATTTGTAATATCCTTAGGTACGCCGGAAAAGATAAACTTTAACTGGCGGTACCTATGACAAAGAAACACTCCGAAAATCTCCCACCTCGATAGGTTTCTAAATAAAAGATTCCTTCTCAGTAATGGCAAGCCCGTCTAGCATATAGTGAAAGATAAGTGCCATGTGAAGTGGAATGAAAAACAACTACTTTCCTGGCAAATACCACGCAAAATCGAATTAAACGGTTTTCTTCACATAAAGGATTCAATATAAAATTGAACCAGAAAATGGTAGATCTCAGGTGAAAAACAACTACTTTCCTGGCAAATACCACGCAGAACATTGAATGATATTCACCTGAAAATCCATGCATACTTCCATATAATATCAATGGACATTGAATGCAAATGTTTCTTTCTGATAAGCTCGATTATGTTTAATTTATGTCGTTCACCTAACAATCCGCATACCGGTTTCAGGCTTCTTGGCCCTCATCAGTACGGAGTAGTCAACCAGCCAAAAGTCCAAAGAACTCTGGCTGAAGTGAGACAACGTAAACAAACCATCATGATCTTAGATATCCTATAGGGTACGCCGGAAAAGATAAACTTTAACTGGCGGTACCTAGTGACAGAAGAAACACTCGAAAAATCTCCCACCTCGATAGGTTTCTAAATAAAAGATTCCTTCTCAGTAGAGTGGCAAGCCCGTCTAGCATATAGTGAAAGATAAGTGCCATGTGAAGTGGAATGAGTAGAAAATCGAATTAAACGGTTTCTTCACTGGATTCAATATAAAATTGAACCAGAAATGGTAGATCTCAGGTGAAAACAACTACTTTTCCCGCAAATACACGAAATTGAATGATATTCACCTGAAAATCCATGCATACTTCCATATAATATCAATGGACATTGATGCAAATGTTTTTTCTGATAAGCTCGATTATGTTTAATTTATGTCGTGTTCACCTAACAATCCGCATACCGGTTTCAGGCTTCTTGGCCCTCATCAGTACGGAGAGTCAACCAGCCAAAGTCCAAAGAACTCTGGCTGAAGTGAGACACAACGTAAACAAACCATCATCGATCTTGTAATCACCTATAGGTACGCCGGAAAAGATAAACTTTAACTGGCGGTACCTAGTGACAGAAAGAAACACTCGAAATCTCCCACCTCGATAGGTTTCTAAATAAAAGATTCCTTCTCAGTAGGAGTGGCAAGCCCGTCAGCATATAGTGAAAGATAAGTGCCATGTGAAGTGGAATGAATAGAAAATCGAATTAAACGGTTTCTTCACATAAAGGATTCAATATAAAATTGAACCAGAAAATGGTAGATCTCAGGTGAAAACAACTACTTTCCTGGCAAATACCACGCAGAACATTGAATGATATTCACCTGAAAATCCATGCATACTTCCATATAATATCAATGGACATTGAAGCAAATGTTTTTCTGATAAGATCGATTATGTTTAATTTATGTCGTGTTCACCTAACAATCCGCATACCGGTTTCAGGCTTCTTGGCCCTCATCAGGACGGAGTAGTCAACCAGCCAAAAGTCCAAAGAACTCTGGCTGAAGTGAGACACAACGAAAACAAACCATCATCGATCTTTAAACCTATAGGTACGCCGGAAAGATAAACTTTAACTGGCGGTACCTAGTGACAGAAAGAAACATTCGAAAATCTCCCACCTCGATAGGTTTCTAAATAAAAGATTCCTTCTCAGGTAGTGGCAAGCCCGTCTAGCATATAGTGAAAGATAAGTGCCATGTGAAGTGGAATGAATAGAAAATCGAATTAAACGGTTTTCTTCACATAAAGGATTCAATATAAAATTAACCAGAAAATGGTAGATCTCAGGTATATGGACATTGAATGCAAATGTTTCTTTCTGATAAGCTCGATTATGTTTAGGAAAAACAACTATTTCCTGGCAAATACCACGCAGAACATTGAATGATATTCACCTGAAAATCCATGCATACTTCCATATAATATCAATGGACATTGAATGCAAATGTTTCTTTCTGATAAGCTCGATTATGTTTAATTTATGTCGTGTTCACCTAACAATCCGCATACCGGTTTCAGGCTTCTTGGCCCTCATCAATCATCAATCAAATTAAACATAATCGAGCTTATCAGAAAGAAACATTTGCATTCAATGTCCATTGATATTATATGGAAGTATGCATGGATTTTCAGGTGAATATCATTCAATGTTCTGCGTATTTCAGAAAGAGTTGTTTTTACGAATCTATTTCTGGTTCAATTATATTGAATCCTTTATGAAAAAAACCGTTAATTATTTTCACATCCACTCAATGGCCTTATCTTCACGATAATAAGGTTATCACCCGTAAAGTCAACTCCTTGCTCTACCGAAACACAAAACATCTATGTCAACCTGCTCTTTCTCCTACACTTCTAGTAAACTCTATTATTGTTTATCACAAAAATACTGGCATTTCAGCATAATAAATTTCGAAAACAGGTTGATAGATGATCTAAAACTCCTGGCGGGATCATTTGTTAAATTTTAAACAATTGCTTGTTCTTTTCTACATAAAAATAAATACATTACATTTTTAGTTATAGTAAATATGAAACATAGAGTTAACAATATAATTAATTTTTAATTTGTTAAATAACAATATTTATGTATGGATATACTGGGTGATTCTTCAAGGTGACTCACCCCTATAACTTTTTTATTATTGAAGATAGAAAAACGAAATTTGGGGGTTGTGTATTATAGGTCAATTAAATTTTTTGACATATTTACTTGCTTTGCCGTACTTCCGGTTTTTAAATGGGACTTCTTATATATTTTTACTTATTCCGATCAAGAATAACATTCTTAATCCAGCAACACCTCACTTGTGAAAATCAAATTTGTATGATATGGACATTGGTGTCCCACAGGGATCTGTATTAGGTCCACTCAGATTCCTTCTATTCATAAATGATCTTCCGTTATACTTGGGTACGGAGCATATTCTCCTTCATGCAGATGAACACTTGCAACGGATGCTGAGACCCCTGAGAAACTTCAAATGAAATCGAATATTCTGTCTCTTGAATTAAGTGAGTGGTGTAGGACAAATTTTTCTATAGTGAACATCGGAAAAACGGTATGCATGCAATTCCATTCAAGACAATCACCTATGAATCAGCTCCAAGTGAGAGTAAACAACGATATTATTAAAATACCTGATAGTACCAAATTCTTGGGATCATATTTGGATTCCTATATGAGTTGGGAAACAAACATAAATTTCATATAAAAAAATTACCGTTGGTTAAAACATAAAAATAGAAATTCATAGAAATTCACAGCTTCTGAATGTCTACTATGCATTATTATATCTAACAATATCATACTAACCGGGAATTCACAGAAGGATTTTCGTCTCTCAAAAAAAAATAATCACACTCATTTTTGGTCTTAGAAGAAGAGACTCATGTAGGCATCCTTTCAACATCACAAGATCCTAACTCTACCAAGTAAACATAACTCTACCAAGTAAACAAACATAAAACATCCCTATTCGAGGAATAGTCCGTTTGACCTAGGCATCAAACGTTTCAAATCT